>APFE031724452.1:0-11871 GCA_000404065.3 Pinus taeda
GGACACACTATATCTGGTTGGACTTGGGCACGGAGGGCTAGGGAACCTGTGGAGGTTTCTTGGGCTAGAAATTTGTTTCCTAGTTGGCTGGGAGGTAAATCCGGTTGGGTCGGTGAGAAGGAGCATTCAGCTAGAGCTATAAGACAAAGGTATCATCATCAACTGCTAGAACAGGTATTTTTCCATGGACTACTCTTGTTGAGTTGATATCAATGGAATGCTCACCTTAATTTATGTTGCTTATGATAAAATGATAAGATGTTAAATGTTTAAAGCTTTGTGAGAAGGTCAGCAAGCTCCTTTTATTACTTTTAAATCAACAGGAAAATAGATATGTTAGTGTATAATAGATTGAGGCTCTAATAATTGGAGTCAAGTTCTTACACATGGTATCAGAGCCTAGGTTCAAAATCTGGACCTTGCAGGCTTATTGTCATAGCCAATGAAAAAACCTCTACAATTGTGGCGAAGTCTCATGGGTAGAGGGTCCAACGGAAAATAAATAAATAAATAAATAAAAATAAAAAATTGCCCAATTTTTGCACTTGCAGAGCCTTGCGTTGCATATTTATGCTTTCTGCCAATCATTTTATAGTGAATGTCCCACCTACAAGGAATCGGCTAAATTAAGCCAAAAATATCATTGACAACTTTGGCTGATGAGTGGGAGCCTCGCTGTATCTCAAGCCCCTGAATTGGATGGTTTCAAAGAAACAGGAAAAGGCCTGTCCTGCTACCCAGGAAGAGATAAGTAAGAATCAGGAGATATCATTGTGTGCATAGACTTTTGAAGTAAATATTTTGCAACATTCATCTTACCTCAGACATTTTACACAAACTCCTGCTGATCTGCCCCAGAAAAGTGAATTTATCTTCAATGGTAGGGGATTTGATCCCCTGACCTTTCTGTCGTCTCGATTTCTGGACTTTGAACTACGAAGGTCAGAGGAATTTGCTATATGCACCACAGTTTAAGATATCAGACCTCTTCCCCGCAATAGACTTGTCGTGCCTTTTGCATGTTATAAATGTTGGAGTCGAGTTTTTTATGTCATCCTTTAAATTTGAAGGTCCTTCGTGTCGGAATCCTGTAAAATGAAAAGTGAGGTTTGTATTAAAGGAATTTTGGTTGTTTCTTGGGTGTCGAAAATAAATCTTTGGTTGATTCTTGGATATTTAAGATGGAATCCAGTTCCTGTAATCACTCTTTAAACCTTAACCTATGAATCACATGCATACTTGTCTAGTTGTCTTCTCTTGTTCTTCTGTTCAAATCGTTGGGCTCAAGCAAATGCGTAGTTCTCTTTTTATCGAAGCTGTCATTTTGCTGAAGCTGTGCATGCGAGCTTTAAAAAAAAAAAGCAGTTGCATTTAGTATGCACGGAACAACGTATTCATTCTCTTTGCCGTAAATGGTGCAGTTCTTAAAATGAGGAATACATCGGCCAATACAATGTCCACAAAATAGCTTTAATTGGAGCCACTGTGAGGTTTCCTCTAATGCCTAGCAATCCACTGTACTATTAGCTTCTGCATAGAGATATTACAGTCAGCATGTAAACTTTTAAAGCTGGAAATCTGAGTCTCTGTTCGTTAACTATGTGGTTTGAAACTCTTGGCTTAGGCTGCTTCCTTGTCAACACTGCAGACATTTATGGATTTCAATATATTCATTCCATTTTCTTCAAGTTCGTAGACAATACAATGTTTTTAAAGGACTGTACTCGTTAACATTCCCCCTACTATTTCCGGGATCCAGCTATGGGGGTTCAAGTAGTGAGTCAATTGTTGTCAGCTATAAGGTGAAACTTGTGCCAGGTGAAGCATTCGTCTTACATTTTCTTAGCCCAAGCACTTGCTTGTTCTTTGCTACTCTGAGAAACTCATTGAGGATCTCCTTACAGTTTTGCAGATCTTCGTGCTTTCGAATTACTTCCCTTCGGGAGAACCAGACAAAATTCATCATGGAAGAATTTTCGCTAATGTCATTTGCCTACTGTGGGTGTGATGATTGACATGGTTAATTTCTTTCTCAATTGAACAGTTGACAGGTTTCTCAAAATTGGAACCGTGGGTGCTTTGCGCGTGGTTGTTGAAGAGACTTATGGCATTTTGAGTAAAGGTCAAACTTTTAGATCCATTGTTGTTTTTGAATAAATTCTCTTGTTTCTCTATCTGAAGAAAATGCACATTCTTTTTGACTGCATATATTAGCAAAAGATGAGACTTGATCTTTGAATAGATGCAGTGAAATTTTCTGCGTACTTTGTACTAAAACCCTTAAAAAGCTGAGAATTTTCATTGACTTCCAAGGCCTGAATAAACTGACAGTAACATATCCATTTGCGACTCCATTTGCTGATGATATCAAGCAAATCCCTTGTTGATATCAAGTAAACCCCGTATTTTTACAATTTGAATGCAAAAATACAGATTCATTTGAAAGCTTTGTTCAGTAAGGAGCATTACACTTTCCTTTTGGCTTTTTACAAGAGCACTCTTGTAATGGATAAAAAGAGAGAAACAAAATGAAAATATAGAAATTTTAGGCTGGGTTGACATTGTTGTATGTTTAGACAAGTCATGTTGTCATTGAAAAACTATGATGCTTCTTGTGATCTTCGTTTAGGGAGAATACGTGTCATGTAAATACTAAATAGAAATTGGATGTTAAATGTGATAGAACTATTGTAGTTGCCAGTGCCAGTGTACCTAGTATTAGAATTTCATGATTATAAGTCAAAAGCAATACATACTCTATATTTTGCATCGACTACCCTCACTTGATGCTTTTGATTGTTCATTTGATTCCTTAACTCTCGTTACCTGCTAATCCTACTTAGAATACCTTATATTGTATTGGTTAGGGGTTCCAAGTTGAAATATAGATGCAATTTACAGTTAACGTTTATGATTCCAAAGGTATATCCTCTCCCAACAGCCTGTGTGTGAAGTTGCATATTCATTTGTGACCCTTCTATTCTACACATTATCATAGCATGCATACTGGTATTTATCATTAATGACCTAACATTCTCCATAGAAGATATGCAAACTTAAAGATTGTTAGCTGACAACTGAAAAGGACATTATTTCAGAGGTTTTCATGTTTCTTCAAGAAAATGATTGCCCTGAATATAGCATTTTAATAGGTAACATTGTGACAAAAATACACTAGTAAATGTTAGAGTAGATTCATCTTTTCTGTTAATTTTGCATGATGCGAATTATAAAAGCTACGAGCCAAACCTTGTAAGTGCTTAAAAAGTCAAACTCAGAAACTTGTAATACTCTCATGATGTTAGAAACTTAGAAGGAAGTCCAATAGAGACAACCCCAACAAGGCCCAATAGAGTCAAAATCCTGAATTACTGGTTGCTTGTTGTCACTAGCTCCAGAAGCACCACTCCAAAACTATAGATGTCACTTTTCTCATTCACCTTGAGAGTGTAAGCATATTCTGAACCAAACGACAAAGTGATTAATTTTGAGTTCTGAGATAACAACTCTAATTATAAACTATCTATTTCATTTGAATGACTTCACAACTCTAAGTTGCTTTAGGGTACTACAGATTTTACACAAGAGATTCGGTTTTCCAAGTTTTGTATGTCCAAACCCTGTCTAGCTCCCTCAAGGATCTAACATCAAATGTAAGAAAATTTCCCAGAGTGAAGGTCCAAACCCCCCAATGGATGCCTATGTAATTTGAAAATTTTATTTATGTGAAATACTTGAGAATAGAGCAAAATGATCCTCATTAATTCCCCAAATAATAATGACCACGTGGGTGCCAAAAATGGTGATGATTTCAGAATCTGATATCAACAAGGTATTCATATATGAAAACTGTAAAAAAAAACATTCAACCACGAGAATGCTATTTGAGTGTTGCAGAATTGTAATGTCAACAAGAGAAATGTTAATTTCACCAAATTTCATTCCGTTGGACCACAAGTGTATGCGATACAAGACGTGGAGATGATTTTTAATTTTAAGTCTACTGTGAGAGTGTGCCTATGAACAGTGCATATAACATAAAGTTGTTCATTTAACAAGAATTAATCCATAGTAAGCCAAGTTTGAAACATTCCACCTGCAAATCATAGGACAAGGGGACCAACATCATATAAAATTGTTGTAGAAAGAGATGAATAAAGTGTTGTAGATGCTTCACTAAGAAAAACTCGTTGAAATGCCTCAAAGAATTCAAAATTCCATGGCCATATTTAAATCATTTGTGAAATGACAGTCCATGTATATTTTTTATTGGCTTATATCCACAGAAAAATTTAGTTCTAACATTCAGCTTGTAGGTAGGGCATACCAATGCCACTTTGGCAGCAACATTCAAGTATCAGACTTCAGTTATTGTAGTGCCATTGTGGCACTATTTAAACGATTTACACATTCAGTTAACTTCGACTTGAACCAATGAGCATTTTTTTTCCAACAGGCAAAGCTTCACATATTGAACTGAACAACCACATGCATTTCTTTTTGCAGTTTTCTTCTACTCGAACTGTTTGCAAAAATAACCAATCTAAAAATTCCTGCATGTTGAGAACACCTTCCTAGCCTTCCTATTTTCATGTAAAGAGCTGATGAGTCTCCGACATCCTTCCAAGACCCTGCTCATGTGTTTCATTGTACCTATTTAGAAATATATTTAATCCAAAGAAATATCATGAAAAAAAAAAATCATCTGCTACTGTATGTTATTTCACCCTGTCTATGTAGCAAGATCAAAATTAAATTTGTTAATAGGGCAATCGATATTGACATGATTTTCAAGCTCATAAGTGATTCCTTGAGTTCTCAACTATTAATTGTCCATGAACTATCTTTTCGAACTGTTACAATTAACCCTTACAGGGGTTAGTTCTAGTAGTTGGTTAGATTTCAGATTTATTATTGAGCTTTTGGCTTGCTTCAAGATTTTGAATCTAGCTATGGGAAGGTCTGAATAGCTAAAACTGGTATTGCTACGAATAATTATAATTCTTTGTATTTCTTCACTGTGACTACTCTTGTAGCTAGACTCTGTCCTTGAACACAGTATGATCATACACATCATATGTGCAGTTGTAGCAATATGAAGACTAATGAGTTACAAGTAGTTTGTAACTAAACTCAGAGATATGCCAAGCCACTTTTCTGCAATTTATTCAAAGGTGTGTAATCCCTTTTGTCATGAACCTTATATGGACAGTATTGTCTATAGGAGGAGATCAGAAATGAGTTACTCATCCTTGTTCACTAAAATAAACACAATAACTTTTATAGGTGACCCAACTAAGGTTTTATTTTTCTACTATGGTTCAGGCAATATATATATATATATATATATATTGAAGATAGATTGAGTTCTAGTAGATTGCAAATTTTTGGTTGGCATGTACAGATAATTACAAATAGGGGTTAGAATTCTGTTATGGTTCTGGTCTATCCAGTGGATTAGCTGGTTGGATAAAAAAAAAAATTGTTTGCAAGAAATAAACCTTGTGTGCACTGGTTGAGTTTTCTATAGTACCCCATGTGTAACATCTTGGTGTTCCATATTACTGTCAGAGTTGTGAGAGATTACATACTACAAAGTGCCAATAAAGTTGATCTAGGCATTTGCTAGTCACATGCAGCAAATACTAATCTAGAGTATAGCAAACTTCTGGCCATTTTATTGAGTAATGAGATCCCATTGAAGTAAATGTTGCTGGGTTTATTAATACCCCCTCGGGGTTAGGGTTTCCTTTGACATACCTTTCTAGGGCATTCTGCTTGTTGGTCAATGGTTGGGTTAAATCTGCTTGGTTGTCCATTAGGGAAAGTTGAAGTTAAGGGGAATATCTTCACCTACTTGATTGTATGCCATCAACTAAATTACATCTTGAGATATATATATATGTATGCAGAAAAGGAAAAGTATCCCAAGGGTAGGTTGTTACAAGTGGTATCATGGGCAAGGGAAAAGTCTTATCCTGGTCACTCAAACTCATATCAGGGGCAATGGTCCTAAGCTACAACCCTTTGTGGTGAAGGAAAACTGCTCAGATTCATAGCAATTCCATTAAAACCAAGGGAGAGAGACCCACACAATCTGATAAAATTGACTCAATCAGATTTGAATGAGAAGGCTGCAAACATAAATAATAGAGATCGATACAGAAAACAGATAGGAAATATGTAGACCAGGTGCCCAACCTTCATTCATTATCCATGACTTTTGATGATTACAAGTAAAACATATGTTGAATATCAATGAAAAAGATCAACTCTTTGCAAATTCAACCCCAACACAGTCTGTTTTCCCTGTGTAAGTAAGTTCTCTAGATAATGATGGATAAAGACAAATCCACAATAGGGAGCCTGCCTGAGAGTGGTTGATCACTTGGTGTTTATGTTTACAATATACAAGTCATTGAATGGAATTAGGCATAGAAACTTATCAAATTCAATTATGTTAATATCCAGTTAAAGTCTTACTCAATCTGACATACATTTTTTTTTTTGATATTCAGCAGTCTAGACTCTTAACAGACCTCTGTTGTGAGTTTTATATTGCATTTATAGACATCGATAAATGAAATATAATTATTTTAATGTCCACCAACGACCAAAGCAGTAGGTCAATAGACAATAAAGATGTACACGGTGAATCTAATGGTGATGAACTAGATAAAGTAGATGACGACGACACTCCCTTGTCTCAAATAAATAAAACACCAAAGAATTCAGGAAAATCACACTGCCCACATATTAACATAGAATTTGCCAAAGAATTTGGGCAAGTCTATATTAGAAACGACAATTGTCACTCCAAAATCACTACAACCCAAATTTGGGTCAGTAGGCATAGATGACAATGTTATGGAAATGACAGCGTTGCATTGGACCAGAGCGTTAGCGTTATTCAACATGGCAG
The DNA here is from genome assembly GCA_000404065.3 of Pinus taeda. Classification (NCBI taxonomy): domain Eukaryota; kingdom Viridiplantae; phylum Streptophyta; class Pinopsida; order Pinales; family Pinaceae; genus Pinus; species Pinus taeda. The sequence continues at coordinate 6,923 of APFE031724452.1, forward strand.
TAGAAATGTTATGACACCAGCGCTGGCCAATACTATATTGGCATGAATTGTCACACAATCTGGCATCTGCATTTGTATTGACAGAGTTGTTCCTTGTGCAAAGAAGGCCCAAGCCGTTACTATTCAAAGGAAATCTTGCGTTAGTCTTCAGACTTGTGTGGAATGTTACATATATCAATGAGTACTTACAAAATTCCATTAATAATCCTGAGGCAGAGGAATGCACAGTTACAAGTTATGATGAGCTACATAATCTTCCAAATAAGCGAATCTAGAATGGTTGCAAAAGTCAGACTGCAACATGTGTTACTTAATTTGCACAAGAATGGGGCAGTTACAAGAATAACGAATTCAAAGTGTACAAACCTAGGCATATTGCTAGGGAATCAACAGCACAAGTCAGAAGATACTAGAGCTACGCATTATTGTTCAAATTGGACCTTCTTCCCAAGAACAGTATGCATTGGAATGCCAGAGTAGAGAATTTGAAATATATCAATCCAATTAAAGAATAGTAGCATTCATGAATAGATAAATACTATCCATATAATTGATTAAGAGTCTGAGGGTTAAGCGAGTACGTCAAAAGAAACCATGTAATATCAAGAAAAGTGAAGTTAAAAATAATGAGAGTTGTTCCAGGGAGTACAATGATAGATATGGAATATCATGGAACTACTAATGAAAATCTATCCAGGTGACACCTGAGAGCACGCAAATGTGTATATATTACTTGAGAATAAAAATCCATGATAGTATTGATAATAAGTAGTACAGATGTACCGACTCAAAGAGTAGAGTACACCGAATAAAAACCATAGGTTTGGACAATAAGATACACAGTGCTAACTTCAGAGATGTGATCCGAGAGTAAGGAAATCACCTGTATAGAAAGCAACTCAAGGAGAATCAAGACCTGGGCAGAAAAATCATGTGAGACCTAGAAAATTGGTACATTAAGGTGGTCATGGAGATTTGCAATATCCATTGAGTGATCTTACTTGAAAAGAATAACAATGGATGGAAGGAAAATTCCTAGGAACAAGAAAGTGAATCAACGATGGTCTTTCAAATATCAGAAATTATGAACATGCCTTGTATTAGACATGTGGAAATTGAAGCTCAAGTGTTAAAGAAAGAGTTTTCCAGACAAAAATTAATGGGGCAACATGAGAGTTGGTGGAGACAATCTTGGAAGATATCACCCTGTTGAGCGCAGGACTAAGCTTAAGAAGGCCCATCCTAAATCTCAACCTGACAGAGATTCATAACCTGATTGATGTTATGATTAAGTGGATAAATGCTAAATATTTTTATCAATAGTTTTTTGATGTTGGTTGTAGAGACAGGGAAATAACTGAATCAAACTCTTTCAAGGAATATTTTATGCTAATTCTTATTTCTCTCTTGCATTGTATTCTTTTCTTGTCAATGTTTGAAAGGATTGCTCATGTGGATAAGACACCATTGTTGGCCATGAAAAGATAAAACACTAAACCAAGAATGCCAAAGACTGCTTCATTATGCTACTATTTGCGAGGGGGAGGACAATGGTCCTTGTTTAAAGGAAAACAATGCTTATGCCTCATAGTTTATGCCCTCACAGTGATATGAAAGAAGAGAAAACGTATTGGTGCATGCAAAGCAAGCTTTCCTCAGCTTAAAAATGATTAAAACTCTTTCAAATACCCATCCAATTGTGCCATATTGTTGGGAAATCACAGTTGGAAACAAATGATGATTTGAGGAACCTTCCAAGGATTTGGGATTTTAAAATGGAAGCTTACTTAGTCAATAAAAGAACAGTGAAAATATTAGAATACACTCTTACCCTTATTCTAGTGTTGAATAAAAATGTCGTGAAAAATAATGTGTCTCTAGTTTTGGATAAAAGGACCCTCAAGTTTCTTTGCAACTTTTGTGGTCACTGGTCGCTTGTGAAAGGAGTAGGTGTCTTTAGAGATGCGGTGCCATTTGGAAGGGAAGTACTAATTGTAGTAAGGCAAAGGCAATTATTCCATTCATTTAATTATTTCTCATTTGTCTGGTCATATTGTGAGCTGCATTATATATCATGAAATTTTTTTTTAGTACTAGTAAACAATGATTAAATATATAATAAATTTGAACCTTTTGGCATTTAGAGGACATTTCTCTCAATTTACAAAAAAATAAAGTATGAAAATCATGTTGGAAATAGTTTCTGAAGTTTTGAGTCGTTTATTTCCAAGATTAAATAAATGGGTTTGGAAGATGAAAAACCATCAAATTGGAAGAGTGGGACTTTTTATATTCACTAAGGTTTTAAGGAAATTACATGCATAAAACTTATACTAACACCTTCTAGTGGAATTGATAGTACACTAATCCGTTGCTTACCATTATTTTGGTTTGGTACCACCTTATAGGATATCAGGTTCAAATGCTATTTTCCATGACGGATAGTTGAATCTATTTCAACTCTAACTGTTATTGAAGGGTTCCACAAGGATGTCACATGAGCATTTATGATGCCCCTTTTAACGTAGATAGCCACCTATGTTAAGGTTCTATTTTGCAGTTCCATGTTGTTATTTATGAACATTATATACATTTGGTTGGACACGTGAAAATCAATTCATGGATTTGGTATTGATGATGGAAATGTTAGATGTATGACCAAATGTGTGACTTACTTGGTTACAATTTATCTAGTGCATGACTTGTTAGAGTTATTGTTGCATCGTATAGGCTTATATAGATATGATTTATCTAATCAATGACTTAGTGAAATTATGATTTATCTGATGTAAGATTTATTTCCAGTATGAACAACAAAAATTGACATGTAGACACTGGGCTTAATAAACATGATGTTTAAGATTATGTGTCTATATCTATTTTGTGGTTGTATATATGCATGGATGAGAACTAAACTACAGGTTGGAAAGAACCGTATGATAACCAAGATCTACTATTCCATTGGGGAAGGTCGAGACAACCAATGAGGAAAGGTACGATGTACATTGTTCTATTACATTTGGTATCTACTTGATATACACTCTTATGACATGAGTAAAATGCAAATGATAGGTGGCAAGATGACCTTACTGGATTATTCGATGACAAGTCCAACCAGCTCTGTAGTGTGGTCTGTATTAGGGTATTGGCCCTAGTTCTGCAGGAGGGGTGGAGGCATTTCCCACCGTGTATCCTTCGAAACCTGGAATCGTGGGAGGGCAGCGGTGGACACACTCTCCTATACATGTGATGATGATTGCCAGTTGCTCGCTAGGGAAGTTAGGTCAATGTATTTGATGCTCCCAACATGTTGGTTTTACTAGTGGTTAGTATCGTCGTTGCCACTGATAAAACAACAGAGGACGGATAGGGTGGGAAAGGAAGTAGGCCTGGGTGGATAGGAGGATATAGATCAGTTAGAGACTATTGATGGGAAGAAATGTCATTGTCAGACTTATCCGATTTTATTGCTATAACTCTCTCTGGTTGCTATGCTTTCAAACTCGCATATTTTCATTCTAACTTCGGGACGAAGTTTTCTGAAGGAGGGGTGTATGTAATGCCCCACTTAAATCTTATCCTACAAATTTTGTTAATGTTTACATTATTTGAAAATATTGAAAAATATTGTTCTAATATAAAATTCATGATTTCCATTATTCAAATTCCCCACTTACCTTCTCAAATTGAATATTAGGTAGGATATGGTCTCCTTCCATTATTTCATAATATATGTATTCATTTCGCATTACCCAATGTACCCTCACATTTACTAAGGAGAAGAAATGGTCTTCTACATGTAATTACATCTCACATTCTCCAATGTACCCTTACATTTACTAAGGAGAAGACATGTTCCTCTCCATGTAATTACATATCACATTCCCCAATGTACCCTCACATTTACTTGGGAGAAGACATAGTCCTCTCCATCTTATTATCAATATATATATATATATATATTCATTTCACATTTCGCAATGTACCCTCACATTTACTAAGGAGAAGATATGGTCCTCTCCATGTGATTACACCTCACATTCCCTAATGTACTTTTCAGATTTACTTGGGAGAAGACATGATCCTTTCCCATTAAATTATCAATTTTATATTCATCTCACAGTTCCAAATGTACTCCTAGCTTACTTGGGAGAAGAGAAGTCAACTGTAAGGATGGATGAGAAGTTAATGACATTAATGAGAGGTGGTTGAGATGGAGAAGGGAAGGAGGGTATAAAAAGGGAAGGGAGAAGGAAGAAAGGAGGGAGGTTGGGGATCTTGCTTATGATTGTGGGGGTTGGTTGTGATTGTGTGGACTTGTTATGATTTTGGGAGACCTTGGAAACCTATGGAGGTTTCTTGGGTTTGAGAGGAGGAAAGTATTTTTATCTGGTTTTGCACATTCTTCTTGAGGACACACTATATCTGGTTGGACTTGGGCACGGAGGGCTAGGGAACCTGTGGAGGTTTCCTGGGCTAGGAATTTGTTTCCTAGTTGGCTGGGAGGTAAATCCAGTTGGGTGGGTGAGAAGGAGCATTCAACTGGAGCTATAAGACAAAGGTATCATTATCAACCACCGGAACATGTATTTTTCCATGGACTACTCTTGTTAAGTTGATATCAATGGAATGCTCACCTTAATTTATGTTGCTTATGATAAAATGATAAGATGTTAAATGTTTAAAGCTTTGCGAGAAGGTTAGCAAGCTCCTTTTATTACTTTTAAATCAAAAATAAAATAGATCTGTTAGTGTATAATAGATTGAGGCTCTAATAATTGGAATCAGGTTCTTACAGCTGTAGCTCCCTTCCAGAAGAAGCTGGAAAACGAGAGAGGGTTGTAGCTCTCTGCAGGTTGCAGCTTGCGTATTGGTAAAAGACTGCACCAGTACAAAATCATTGTAAGAAGAAGTTTCTAATTGAAAGAAGATAGAGACATATTGCAGCA
>APFE031724455.1:0-11314 GCA_000404065.3 Pinus taeda
ATTTTAAAAAAATTCAAATGTTTTATATTTCCATGTACTTGACGTTTCCGGATCCTGGTTTTTCAAAAAACTGGCGGATCCATATCCGAATCCGGATCCCGATCCGAACCCTGGTAACTTAGCTTCCACCCCATTGAGTCCACATAAGGCACTGGACACATACCACAGTTGTTGGGGGATATTTAAGGAATCCTGCCTTGGCTGTTAGGGCTTGTTGGGCCTAAATAGCGGGGGCTTGGTCTGAGGTGGCAATGGGTCCCTGCCCTATGCGTGCCCATCTAGAAAGATGATAGAACCTTAGAAGCTGTCCTAAAAAAATCAGTGAAATGGTGCATTCACTTTACAATGTACAAGTTACATCACATTGGTGGGGATATAAAAATTTGGAAGCTTCTGTCCAAATTTAACATTCAACATCATTTATTCCTCTCCTATTTATTTAAGTAATTTGCAAAGGCACTCTTTCTTTTGGAAGGCCATAAGTTGATTCACAAGGTCATCACTATGAAGACATCACTAGGAAGTGCTAATTTGTTGAGTGAGCAATTGTTTCCCCAACTATTGGTGCACATAGGACCTCAATATCAATAAGAAGCCCCCTACTTTCAAACTGAATTATAATAATGAGGGATGCTGAACACTGTACTTGCTAAATGCCTGCATCTCTGTTCATCATTAAAAATATTTCCGTATCCTGAGCTGAATATATTATAATCACCATGATAGCATTCTCGTACTTGTAAGTTGTTGTTTTTTCTTATCATTTAAGTTGTGTTCAGGCATATTTTTCTTAACTGACTGTCTCATTGTCATTACTTTAAAGTTTAGATGGATTCAAATTTGACACTCGATGCCATTGCTTGGGATAGTCACATGGAAGCTTCTTTACACATTCAAGAGGCATCATCATTTCCTTCTTTCCTATTTTACTCAAGTAATGTGCAAAGGCATGCCTTATTTTTACTGCAATTCATTACCATTACTATAATTGTACATCCTTGGGTGAAATCCACATCCTTAAGGTTGAAATTTCATGGGCATCATTAATCTGTAAAATCCTTGTCCAAAAGCTCAATGTTGAAATTTCATGGGAATTGTTAATAAACCTTACACGTGCTGAAAAGGCAATAGATGCTTGCAGATATATTTTGAAATAGAAAACCCTGTTCATGCCTAGAGTCTCGACAGAGTAATGTCTGTAGCAAATATTGTTATCTTGCATCTAAAAGAAAGAGCTGACAAATGCTGCTCATAAATAATGTGGAAATACCGATGCCTAAACAATGTGGATGAAAGGTAGCCATACAGGCGAGGCGCTAATGTTTAAAATTTCAAAACTCAAGACCCATGATATCTTTAAAACATTTGCAAACTTCATAGGTTGCAAGAGAATAAAGATATCTACCACATAGCTTAAGAAGCATAGTAAAAATTATATACAACAGCATATCAAGTTATACAGATTGTCTATATAATAACTCTTACTGAAAATCGGAAAATATTTATTTTCTGTGCAAATAACTTTGAGTAAAAGCAGCCGATGCAGTGTACAGCAGTCAGAGACAGGGTGTTCTGTTAAGGCACTCCTTGGTGAAAAGGTCACTGGATATAATAACTCTTACTGAAAATCAGAAAATATTTATTTTATGTGCAAATAACTTTGAGTATAAGCAGCCCAAGCAGTGTACATCAGTCAGAGACGGTGTTCTGTTAAGGCACTCCTTGGTGAAAAGGTCACTGGATTGAAACCCTGTGGGCACAAATCCAGCCATGACTATGGGTTGTTGTGGCCCACCCTGGGTGTGACTACCAGGTGATTTTGATGGCTTAGATGCCCCTAGGTTACGGTTTCTCAGGCCACAGGTTAGCCCTGCTGGTTTGCAGACAAACAAACAAACAAACAAACAAACAAACAAAACGAGGATAAGCACTTCTACAAACAAAACGAGAACTACATTTTAAACAACCAAGATAGACAGTATGCTCACAAAGTCTGTTGAGTGTTTCTTACGATAGCAACTGGCAAAACTCAACTTATTGGTTGGAATTGAAATTCATCACATTCAATCACTTAAGGTTGACTATTAAATTAAACTCAAATAGCACATTGTTAGTAAAAACAAATGGAAAAGTTATCATGTACCTCAGCCTCTTCTTTACTCATTCCTTCCTTCCATGCCTGATCTAGGAAACCATATAGGTAGCTTGAACCAGATCCTGTACAGATGAAGGGAAAACAAAGCAATGTTGTAATCTTAAAATAAAAGATAAATAATAGCCTCAACAGAGTTAAATAAATGATTCGTTGTAACCACAGCAGGAAAAGCTTTTGAACAATGTTCCACCAATAATTGTTGCTTGCCATTTCTGGTTTGAACTCACTTTACCAAATCCTAAGCATGTGGATTGCAAATAAATGCATTTCCATTTATTGTCCAAATGCGGCAACAACTAATTTGAATTCAGAAGTTTCACAAACTCATGCAACCAAAAAGAGTCCAAAATGCTGCCCTCTAATTATATTTCCCTAAAACATCTATATTGATTGGTACATCACCAATTAACTTCATCTACAGAGTGCATCTCTAGTTACATTTCCATTAACATCTACAATGATTAGCACACTATCTATTGCCTTCATCTTCAGAGTGCATCTCAGACATGGGTTCTCCTGGAGTAATGTACTTTAAATGGTTTCTTTTTCTCCACTAATCTTCCTTCCCATTTTTTATTAATACATTTTTTTACAGAGGTACCACTCTATAATTGGATGCACCTTACCAGCTTAGTTGTTTCTCAGTCGCAATGATAGTTATTCAGTTATTTTGTGACATCAATATAATTTCTATTTATATTTCTGTTACTAATGATGGGGGCAGTCATCCTCAAAATATTAAAGCCCAATATAGGCATTTGTAAAATGTAACTTTTGCCAACACTTAACTATATATTGAACTGAGTAAAGACCATGTCTGACGTAGCATGTACACACAACAAAGTAATACCATTACCAAATTGGTCAAGGGTAATTAACATGCAATTTCCACCATTTGATCATATGGCAATATAGATTCACCTCAACATAGGTAAAATGCATATAATGGCATATCACCCAAACCAATGTCTCACTGTAATGACATTAATTGGTTTCAGAGTATGCTAAGAATTCGATTCGGGTATTTATGCAAGACACTGAAGGCTAAATGTAAAGAAAACAGTCTGCTCTAGGAATACTTTGGCTTTTAGCAAGATGCAGGCAAGCAAATGTGCAGGTTCAAAGAATGGTACATAGAGGACTATAACAAAGGATAATTCTATTAATATCCACAAATGACCAAAAAAACAGGTCAATGAACACCAGAAGTACAAAAGTAGAGATAAGCAGTGGGAGAGCAAAAGCAACTCCTAAAAGCCTAAAAAGTAAGGAAAGAAGCTATGCAATAAAAACAGTAAAAGAAAAAGTAAATGACTCTATCCATCAATACAATGTAAGAGTGGCCTATTCCACTCAAATTAGTAGTAGACAAAGGCAGAAGATGAAAAAGAAGCAACCTTGAGACACCCATAAGGTGAAGATTCCATTGTACTAGAGGAGGAAACTCCACAGTTTACATCTACCACAGAGATGGGGCGTATGCACTTGAAGAGGATATCCTCAAGAAAATATCCGAGTCTCAGAGCATGATGAGAGCATGTACTCTGCAACAATGTCAAGGCATCATCCCTCAGGATTCTTGGTATGTGTAATGAAAATCTCCTCTAACTCATTCTCTTGTAAATGACACCACTCATGAATCCTCTCATTACATAGGTCGTGACAGTTAGAGTCCACTCAAATATGGTAAGAACAAATCCAAAGCTGGCCAAGATGACTCCAAAGACCATACGTCTAAAGTCGTCAAGTATACTCACATTGAGCAATAAGACAATTTTTCAACTACATGAAATTCTCTGGGTGGAAAGACTTCTTGGGACTGAGACTCAAGGGCGTCAATCCAAGTAATCTGGATGTACCATCAATAATATCTTCTTTGATCACATGCTTCAACTCATACTTTGGTAAGAGATGACCAACATTAAAAAAGTATTAGAAAGGGGGATATGCTTAATAGAAATACCAATGCACTGCAAAAAAAAGAAGGCTCTAAAAACCAACATTGGTGTTGCCCAATACTAATAGCAATCATCTCCTTTGACAAGCAGAGAGCTGAGTATATCTCTCTCCCTGGTGCTAAGTTGCCCAAACTGTGAATCCTATGAAGTAAGAAAACAAATCTGAAAATGCTCTCAAGACCTAGATGATGGCCCCCAGTCTCCACTTAGATGATGACTTAAGTAACTTTTTGGTAAAGATGGATCATATGTTTTAACAATAGAATCTAGACTCTCTCAATCCTAGTCGAAATATACGTTAGCAAGTAGTTCCCCAGGTTTCAAAACCATAAAGAGCAATAGCTTTTATGATCATCTCCAAGAGGTATATGTTGGATGATATGCCATGACGTGCAGCTGAAAGCATTAATACTCAAATTGAAAAAGTAGGGAAATGCCATAAATTCAAATTGCAGATTCAGGACTAAATCTAGAATCTCCGTTCTACATTGTACCATTAGGGGAGTCGATGTGGTCCTAGGAATCCAATGGCTAGAAACCCTAGGCACTTACTCTGCCAACCATCAAAAGCAATTATAAAGTTTAGATGGGAGGGACAGACATACAAGTTATATGGGTTCCAACCCCCTTTAAATCAAATTGCATCATCATACCAGATGATGAAGCTGATCCAAAAGGGAGCACCAGCGTATGTAGTGCAGTTTCATCAGATGGAGATGTTGGCTTCAAGATTGGTTAACGGAGAACCATCTGAAGTTCAAGAACTACCACCTGAAGTTCAAAAACACAAAAAGGTGTTCCAAGATCTTCCTATGAAGATCCCTTTTGAAAGAGAAATCGAGCACATAATTGAAGTTAAATCAAGGTCAAACCCTATCAAATCAAGCCGTATAGATATCCATATCACCAAAAAACTGAAATCAAAAGATCAGTCCAAGATCTTTTGAAGTGTGGAATCAACACAAAAAAGATCTTAAGAACAAATTTCCAATTCCTTTTATAGATGAAATGCTAGATGAACTTCATGGAGTCCAATATTTTTCAAAATTGAACTTGAGATCAGGATACTACCAAATCAGAATAAGGATAGAAGACATAGCAAAGACTGATTTTCAAACACATGAAGGTCATTATGAATTTAAGGTAATGTCCTTCGGATTAGCCAATGCTCCATCAACTTTCCAAGCCACCATGAACGAGGTATTCCGTCCATATTTAAGGAAGTTTGTGTCAGTATTCTTTGATGATATTCTAATCTATATAAAACATGGAAGGAACATCTACAACATTTGGAGCAAGTTCTCACTATATTAGAAGAATATCAATTCTATGCCATGATGTCCATGTGCACTTTTGGAAAGGAAGAGGTAGAGTACCTCGAACACATAATATCCAAGGAGGGAGTAAAAGTAGATCCTAATAAGATCAAAGCTATAAAAAAATGGCCCAGACCAATTAACATCTCCAAATTAAGAGGATTCTTAGGTTTGATTGGATGCTATCGAAGTTTTATTCAAAATTATGCTCATGTATCCACACCCCTAACAAATTTGTCGAAAAAGAACTCCCTTTCGATGGGATGATAAGGCAAACAAGTATTTTGAAGACTTAAAAGAAATCATGTCCAAGTCACACCTATATTAGCAACTCCAGATTTCTCAAGGCCTTTTGTAATTGAATGTGACGCTTCAAGTTTCGGCATAGGAGCAATTTTGATGCAAGATGGTCATCCAGTAGCATTTGAAAGCAGGAAGCTCAATAAGCAAAAATGTCTCAAGTCTACAGACAACAAGGAAATGCTCGCCATTTTGCATGCATAAGCTAAGTGGAGGCAATATCTTTTGGGAAGTAAATTCTTCATACAAACAGACCATAATAGTCTTCCGCACCTCCAACAGAAAAAACTCTCTACAAAACAACAAAAATGGATCGAAAAAATGGTCGCCTTCGACATGGATATTTTACATAAGAAAGGGAAAGACAATGTAATAACAGATGCTCTGTCCAGGAAAGACGAAGAATCATCATTACTTGCAATTTTAGTTGCAGTCCCGGAATGGCTTAATGATATTCGAAGTGAGTATGCAAAAGAACTAGAAACAAGTGCTATAATCAATAACCCTCCTTAAATTTCAAAATTTGAATGGAGAAACAATATTTTGTGGTACAAGGGAAGAATTTACCTAAGTCCAAATTCCAAATTTAAAGCAACAGTTCTCAAATAGTCCCAAGATTCACTGTCAATCGGACATGTTGGTTTTTTTAAAACCTACTATAATGCATGCCAATCATTTTTCTCGAAAGGAATGAATAATGATATTTAAAAATATGTAGCAAAATGTGATAAATGCCAAAGAAATAAAAATGAGAACATTATGACCGTTGGACTGCTTCATCTCTTAAATATTCCAAATTAGAAGTGGGACGAAATATCAATGGACTTTATCGAAGGATTACCCATGTCTGATGGCAAAGATAAAATTCTCGTAGTAGTCGACAGACTCACCAAATATGCACACTTCATAGGAATGAAGAAATCGGACTCAGCAAAACAAATTGTCGAGATATTTTGCAAGAATGTCTACAAACTACATGGGTTTTCCAAAGTCATTGTTAGCGATAGAGACGCCAAATTTAAAGACAATTTCTGGAGGGAATTTTTCAAACATATAGGAACCTACCTCAACATGAGTTCAGCATACCATCCTCAAATAGATGATCAAACAGAAGTTGTCAATAAATGTTTAGAAGCCTACCTACGTTGTTATGCAACAGACAAACAAAATAAGTGAGCTCAATGGTTACATTTCGTTGAAAGGTGGTACAATTCCACTTACCACACTTCAACAAAAATGACTCCATTTCAAGCTCTGTACGATTACGAACCTCCTAAATGGAAGGACCTTGTCATTATCAAGACAAAACATCCAACAATTAAAGACCAGATAGAAGAAACACAAAAGGTCTTCCAAGCACTAAATGAAAATCTAAATATTGCAAGAAATCACATATGAAGCGGCAAGTTGAACAAAACAGAACCTAAAGAGAATTTGAAGTTGGAGAATGGGTATTTGTTAAACTTCAACCTTACAAGCAGTTATCATTAAAACAGAAGGGAAAAAACAAATTGGCACCAAAATTCTATGGACCATAACAGATTAACAAAACAATAGCCAAGTAGCATACAACATAAGCCTTCCTGATAAAAGTCATGTTCACAGCGTTTTCCATGTATCTTCCCTTAAAAAGGCACTTGGCAAACATCAGAGAGCACAGACAACACTTCTGACACTAGACGATGAAGGGAAGATCAGTTTAGAACCAGGAGTCATCATTGTCAAGGAAAAGAAGCTGTGATCACAAGTAATCATAGAATACCAAATTAAGTGGAAGGATTTACCAGAAGAAAAAGCTTATTGGGAGACCGAAGCATTCCGTCAGCAACATCCTTTGTTACCTATGCTTTGAGGACAAAGCATTCTTTCGAGAAGAAGGCAATGTTATGTAAAATTTATTTTATTTAATTTTCTAAACTAAGGGGCATGATCAAAGATCATGCCCCTCATGTAATGGCTCCTAGGCTGTATTTAAGCCAGGGCCTCCCACCTTTGTAATTCACTCATTCAAGCATTAATAAAAAATATATATCCCTCTTTTGTTAATTATTGAGTATTACTCTCCAACCAATGAGAGTGAATTGTATCTCTTGTCCAGTTAAGATAGAAAGGATTGCCTTAAACTAAACCAAGGGCCTGAAAGTTGTACCCCCAAAGATGTGTAGGTTGTGGTGATCTCAATCTCATTCCCTCTGAAGTAGAAGTGATAGCCACATAAAGAGCACTTGGACACAATAAAATCATGACCTTAGTTTTACTTAAGTTACTACCAACTGTCTAAGATCACAGAAACAATTGATTACAAAAAATTGGAGAGACCTAAGTCATTAAACACAAAAGTAACAAATATGTTAGGAGACAATAGATCAAAATTTTTGTGTCTTAATTCAGAAAAAAAATTGTAATGTGATCAACTAGATGGATATAACCTTGATCATTACATATACAAATAAATAACTATATGATGCTTCTTTTTCACTAGCCTTTTCTCATGAGCTATTTCTCAATTGTTTACAGAAGAAAAGCATGTTTCATCATGAATGATTTATCTGGCTCTATATTGTGCCCAGCTTTTGGGTGAGGATGGGCAGACACGAGCCTGGAAAGGGACCTCCATTGCCACAGACCATTGTTGGGTCAAGGATGGGAGCAAACTCAACCTGGTTGGAAGGAAAAGAAGTGACTTCGAAGCATCCTGAGGGCTATTGTTTCTGGCTTTGAGTGGCAATTCTGGCCAATTGGTGCAACTTTCCTTGTCATTCAAGCACAGTTTCCACGAGGAAACACTTTCTAGATACATTGCTCAATTAAGGATGAAATCAATGTTTTCAACTTTATGCAACAGCTTATGGTTAAAACTTGAGTATGTATTATGTCTTTTCCAAGAAGGATTCTGCCTCAAGTAACTCATTTACTTGTACAAGCCTTACAAGGGAGGTTATATGGATGTCTGTACCATGTGCGTGTGCATATGTGACAGGCCCTGAGACAATCTAATGCAACTTCGAACTATTTTTTGGAGTAGAAGTAATGTCTGCCCAAAAATGCACAACAGTGCTGCAACAAAGCATTGCGCAAATGCAGCTAAACATGTTTATAATATATAAACTTCTATGACAGTGGCTCAGGGTTTGGACACATTGACATAAGTGTTGGTGTGGAAAGATATAAACAAGATGATTGAAGATATTATGGTTTGAACGTCTAGTACCCTGCAATGTTCTCACTGTGGGCATTCAGCAGGCAGACATCCAAGAAATTTAGTGTTAAGTGTCCAAGAACCCAGAAGCACACCATGGCCATGGGGTACACTATATATCAAAAGAAATCATGGCTGCAGGATACAGACACCTGCTCCCAATGTCCATAGTATTTGATGATTCACATAAAACATGTTTTTTGGTGAACATGCTGAATTGTTCTCGTCTTATATGAACCAGATTGATTTATGCAATCTGGACTTACCCGAAATGCAGCCAGTACATGAGGTCATTATAAGCACTCCTCCCTAACACTGCTATCCTACTGCATGGGGATTCACTTGTGATATTGATCACCATGTGCAAGCAAGGATGGTCCTGAGAGGCAACTCATTCCAGGTGTTGGCTTTCATGTTTCATTATGGATTTTGAGCTGCACAGATATGAGAAGCAATGAGTGCTACTGTCAAAACATTAGGGGGTTGGTCTTACCCAAGCCTCCATCTCCAGCCCTGCAAATAATTTATCTACATTATCTAATTTATTTTGATCTAATGATAATAGGAGAGCAACATCATGACTCCTGAGAGGAAAAAATGGATCAATCTCTATCATGCAAGGTCATAAAACACAACTATCGATTACACAGTACCTTAATAGATGGCAAATTATAAACTCGATTGGATATATTTCTGGTAGCTTTTGAATTTTTCATGGTTCGTAGAGAAATACTAAGGTTCTACTTCCAATTACTATTGAAAAATGTATATTTTGCATAAATACAAGGAAAAATAAAGGTAAGAATGGAGCAGCCTACCTCCAATTGCAAATGGTAGCTGCAAAATTGTACCACCAAGAGGCACTCCATAGATGCTTCCGCCTTCATATTTATCCCACCCACCAACAATGAGGCCAGTCTGGAGCATGTTCTGATAAATAAATAGCCACAAGCATTGAACTCCGTTATATTTAATAATAAAAATAATATTGAATGAATAATTTGTAGTGGTAACATCAAAATAGCTTCAGCAGATCTATCTTATCAAAAGACGCATCCATTACTGAAAAGGCACCCCACCTAGGTATTTGTATCAGGGGCCTTCATTGTAATATCATCATTCTTATTCATTCTATCAGTTATTTATCTATCCATACATTTATTACATACAAACAGGAACTAAGGGAAATCATACATCAAAAAAAACGCTACAGGAAATCAAAGAATTAATTAAAATATGGCCCATGGATCTTACAATGCTAGATTCGCCACCTGCAATAAAAATCAACATTGACTTGAAAGAAACTAGCATTGAAGAATGTTCTAACAAGAGGATTCAACCAAACTTGATGAGAGAAGTTAACAGTGTCTTCTGCCTTTGCTCCTGCCTGCAGCCCTGCAGAGGATGTAGCTAACCAAGATAGATATCGTTTCATTATAATGGCAGACAATAAAGCACCGAAAACAAACATCTATGATCCATTCAGATTGACTCCAGAAGGAAGTTTGTTCAACGAAATCTTCCTTGAAAACCCCTCGGACAATGAGCACGGCGATTCTCAAAACCCTCACAATGGAAAGGTACGTATTCAATCTGGCCTAGAAGAGTGTTTTTCAGATCAAGATAGTTTCCAGATCTTAGATGATGTGAATTCACCCGTTCTTTGAATCGCAAATGATATTCATATTCCTCAGGATTCAAAAGCCCTTCAGAAGAGTATAAAGATTATTCGCTTTATTTGCCAATATAGTCACACCAACACATGACTGTTGCGTTTTGTAAATGGATTCAACATGCTTATCAAAGCTCTGACTAGGAATTTTGATGTGAGAGGGCTCAGAAACAAATCAGAAAATTGGTACGGCAAAGTTGAAATCTAGTTAACTCTAAATAGGCAATCATCATGATATGAAATGCTCCTCCAACTCAAGTAGAGGAAACGAATGAGTTGCTCAGCCATTGGAAAAGGATTGTTGGAGGGAGTTGCTCAGCCATTGGTAAATAATCATGAAGGCAGTTTTAAAAGCTAAGTTAATTTGTATTTATATAAAACTGCCTTCATGATTATTTACTCTCTAGGTTTACCTTAACAGACTAATTTATATATATATTTAGTAAATAAATTAACAAATGGGTAACTTAAGGCTTTAAACTTACCATTAAAATTATATATTTTTTGTATCCTAATAATATTAGTACTCATTTACTTCTATCCTAACAACCGATTACCTTTATTAATTTGACTAAAAATGGATATTATTAAATAAATCATTTTTATTTTATGTATACAATTTTAATAACCTTAAAAAAAATTAGTTATGCTCTCATGTACTAATTGTACCTAATTTTACTTATTTATAGATTTAGAATATTATATTATTAATCT
>APFE031724465.1:0-17369 GCA_000404065.3 Pinus taeda
ATATTTTTTTTTTTAACCAAAACGGGTATCTTTATTTATGGATGACCGAGGTCAAAAGCAGATTTACATTTCTTGTTCTGTACTCGGCGAATTCTGCTACTGGGAATAATCTATGAGAGAATTAGAGATCAACTGCCATCCCTTCGAGCTTGGACAAGCTAAGAGCAGATTATTTAACATAGAGAATGCATTGAGAATTTCTGTTGCATAACAAACAACATGCCTCTCTTCTTTATCCTGGGCTTGTGGATTAATATCGCCACCCCTGTTCCTTTACAAGAAGGAAGAAAATTCGAAGACTCGTATTAGCATACTTGCAACTCAGGCTTGAAGAAATTGCTCTGCAGCTGATTGGAGTCTGCCACTTCCTACGATTCAGAATTGATTGAGAGCAGTGATGGTTTAAGGAAGAACAGTATAGATTAAAGGAAAAGAGCACATGAAGCTAGCCACTTCTTTGTTAATGGAAGGGCGGAAAACAGCAGTCTGATCCCCCAAGTATGCCTGCCATAATCGTGCCAAACTGCAAGATCCCAGAGTCCGGCGTCCTGTCAAGTGACTGAGGGCTGTTACTTAAGCAATGTGAGTTCGAATTCATGGCAGACTGCGCACCTATCCTCTGTTTTCAGGACCTGAGATGATAACAACGCCTCCCCTGGATTTTTGCAAGGAGGGAGTGACTGAGAACTGATTCTTACAAGGAGGAAATAAAATCGAAGAGCTGATAACCTCCTGCTCTTTTCACTAACCGGCATAGCTTACCCATTCCTTTCAGACAGAGGCAGAAATTCTCCTAACTCACAACTCTGATTAGGGGATGACTACCAATTTCGCCTCACCTGAGTTTATGCTTATCATACCTTTTTCATGGTTGCATCCGATGTTTTCCAAAGAGTCGGCTTCTGAGTTCAATTCTCTGAGAATATGGAAGATTTGGACTGAAGGGAATTCCTTCAAGAGTCTGATCACTCTTAGAATCTGCTTGTTCAGAACAGGATCATTGAGCCTTTTGTTTTTCCTTAAGGCTTTGATCAGCAATTCTGAATCTCCGAACACTGCTATCTCCTTAGGATCTTTTCCCCTGGCGAGTTGACAGGCTTTCAAGAGACTAAGGACTTCTGCCTGATTGTTAGTTTTTATTCCGAGGCCCCAACTGAAACACTCTTTGCTTCCGTTCGGAAAGTAAATGATCCCCCCCGCCCCTGACCTGCCTGGATTGCCTTTTGAGGCTCCGTCAAAAAATATAGTGCATTTACCTTGTGATTTCCACCACTTCTGGAAGCCTTCTGCATTGTCACGGATCTGCCAAATTTCCTTGAGGGGAGGACGAGAGACTGAAGGAGGACTCATTATGGGAGTGAAGTCGCCCAGCCAAGCTCTTTCTTCATCTCTTAAGGTATTGTCTCTTGCACTGGACTGTCTCAATGTCTCTATTAGAAGATTCTTGGCTTTTTCTGCAACCTTTTCGGTTGATGTTTCTGTTTGGTTGAAGATAATTTCATTCCGGGAGAGCCACACTTTCCAGCATACATACTTCGGGACTGCAACCCACACCTTGGACCAGAGGGACTTGGCGGCAATGCGATGGGGATATCTGGCTTTCCAGGACAAGAACATTTCTGTGATTGAACAGTTCGTTGGAGATCTAACGTTCAGACCAGCTAAGAAGCTAGTCCAAGTCTTCTGAGCGAACTCACATTCGAGAAAAATATGAGCTGAGGTTTCCAGAGCTTTTTTACAAAACACGCATCGGTGAGGACCGGCGATGTTTCGTTTGCAAAGGTTTTCGCCAGTGAGAATTTTGTTTTGAAACAAGGTCCAGAAGAAGAAGTTAATCTTCGGGATACTGAAGCACTCCCATATCTGTTTCCACACTCCTTCCGGGTGCACTGAGTCTTTTTTACTTTGCATTTGTAAATACCCTTGTTTAGCAGAGTAGACCCCTGTTTGTCCCCAACCCCAAGAGTCTTCCTCATTCTTATGGACAGGGGTGAAGTCTGCAATTTCAACTATGAGTAAGTTTAACTGCTCGAATAATTGCTCAGGAATGTTGGGCAGATTCCAACACTTCCAATTGCCGTCTTCGTCCCATTCCACTATGTCCTCAATTTTTCTGATCCCTCTTGATCTTAACCAAGCTCTTATTCCTGCAATTTCATTTTTCTCTGAGAGGGGGGGATGACCCATGATACGGTCTTTCCACAACCAAGTCGTTTTGCCATTGCCAGGTATTTTGTACAAATGCGTTCTAAAGAAATCAAGCCCTCTGCAATAGAGTCTCCACGCCAAAGTTCCTTTAGGAGAAGAGGATGGGTTGAAGGTAGTGATCGATCTATTCCTTAGATATTTGTGAATAAAAATCTGACTAGTTGGATGCATAGGCTCAGAGGTTATCTGCCACAGGATCTTACAACCCATCGCTAAATTAGCTTGAAGAGGGTCTCTAATTTGCAGGCCGCCCTCCTTGATTGGGCGCTTCACCAATTCCCAATTGACAAGGTGGAATCGATTATTGTTCCCCTTACCTCCGCTCCACAGAAAGTTCCGAATAAGGCAAGAGATTTGGTCTGCTATTTGCCTTGGAGCCAACAGCAAAGAAGCTTGAAAGGTGGGCAGCGCGGAAAGAACCGACCGTATGAGGGTGAGCTTTCCTCCAGAGGAGAGCCAGACTCCGCCCCATGCAGCTATCTTCTTGTTAAACTTGGAGATTACCTCCTCCCACAGATTGTTCCGGTTGGATCCCATCGTCAACGGAAGACCTAGGTATTTAATTTTATCCCATTCTGCATATCCTTTGAAGCCCAGTTCGCTAGCTATCCTATCGATGGTTTGCTGATCGGTGTTCCAAGCATAAACTGCGCTCTTCCTTTCGCTGATAAGGGCACCAGTGACACTGCAAAATTTTTGGAGGGTAGACTTGAAAGCTTTAGCCATTCTCAGGGAGGTGCCACCAAGCAAGAGAGCATCATCGGCAAAAAGCGCATGGTTCACTGACGATGTATCTTGCACGATTCTGATCCCAGGAATGGAACCACGTTGTTGCTCCTGAGATAATTTTTTGCTTAATGCATCCGCCATTAGAATGTAAAGAAAGGGGGACAAGGGATAGCCTTGCCTCAGACCCCTTGTGGCAGAGAAGAATTCTGTTGGTCTCCCATTCACCAATGGAGCTATCCAGACATTATCGATGCATGCTTTGATGACATTTATAAAATCTTGACAAAACCCGAAGGCTTCAAGGACCCTGAACAAAAAGGATCGATTAACACGGTCAAAAGCATTACTCATATCTAATTTAATTATCATACCTTGTTCTTTCCGAGCATAGCTGGAGTGGAGGGCCTCTTGAATTTGGATGACATTGTCGAGGATTTGTCTGCCTTTCACAAATCCTCCTTGAGCTGGGGAGATGAGATTTTGAAGGAGAGGCTTGATCCTATTAGCCAGCAATTTGGCCACGATCTTATATGATGAATTGCACAAGGAGATCGGCCTATATCTGTCAAATGATCTTGGATTAGTTTCCTTGGGGATTAGAGCTAGAAATGTAGATTTTGTGGCTCCTCCCATTTTTGCCTTTATCAAGACTCCTCTTATCATTCTGAAGAGGTCGAATTTGATGATTTCCCAACAGATCCTGTAAAAATGAATTGAGAACCCGTCGGGACCTGGGGCTTTGTCGGGGTCCATCAACCAAACGATGTTGGTGATCTCTTCTTCCGTTACTGGGCTCGTCAACGAGGCGTTGTCTTCCTCACTAACTAGACTAGGGATGACTGAGAGAAGATCTGTTTCGTCCTCCTCCTCACCATTTCTCTCTGCGCTGAGGAGGTTCTTAAAGTGGTTTGTCGCTGCCTCTTGAATTTGAGCGAAGCCTTTGAAAACCTGACCGCTGGAGCTGGTTATTTCTGCTATGTGGTTGCGCGAGAGGCGGGCCCTGCATTGTTTATGGAAATATGAGGTGTTTCTATCCCCGGATTTAAGCCACAAACTTCGAGACTTTAATCGCCAATACTCCTCTTCCTTCCTGAAGGAGCAGTACACATTCTTTTGAGCCGATTTTTCTTGGGCAAGCTCTGAGACCGAAGGAAACGTGTCCTCCATTTCGAATTGAATACCTTCCAGTTGAGAGATCGCCTCCTTCCGCTGCCTGTTGGGGGATTGCATGGATTTCTTTATCCATACTTTGAGAGATGTTTTGACATTCTTCAATTTCTGTTCCCACACGAAGCTTGGGGAACCATTAACGTCCATTCTCCATGCCGCTTGAACTGTATCCATAAACCCATCCTTGCCTGCCCAGAGAGGGCTGAAACGGAATGGAAGGGGGCCTAAATCTTCTTCTTTCTTTAGACAAAAGAGAATTGGTTTATGATCCGAAGTGAGTTTAGGAAGGATTTTTGAGTAAACAATTCTATTTTCCATCATTAAAGAGTTGTTGATAAGGAACATGTCCAGTCTGGCTGCTATGTGATTATCTCCAGTTCTATTATTTGTCCAGGTGAATTTACCTTTCACTGGTTTGAGGTCCACCAAGTCCCAGCGCTGGATCAAACTGCCCACTGTTCTGCTGAAAGGGTCTTTGGACTGAATCCCTCCTTTCTTTTCTTTGAGATCTAAAATTATGTTCAGGTCCCCCCCTATAACCAGATTTGCAGGACTGATTTGCTCTAGAAACTCTGAGAGCGACCTCCAGCATTCTTTCTTCTCTTCATAATGAACTGGTACATATAAATTAAATAGGGCGAGGGAAGTATTACTTACAGTGTGGCGCAACTCTGTGAAGATCCAATGTTGAGTTGCTAAAAATCGTTCTAGGGAAAAGCTTTTTGTCCATAAAGTGCCTAGACCTCCAGCTGTTCCCCTTGCACTGACAGCCTTTCCTGAGTCAAATTTCCATTTGTTAATGCTGGTGTTTAGAAGGGCTTCCCCTTCTACTTTGGTCTCTTGGAGCATAAGGATGTCCGTGGTCTCGATCTTCAATAAGTCTTTGATTGCTTCTGCCTTATTAGGATTACCCAGACCCCTACAGTTCCAAGAGATCATCTGCATCATTTACCGCTTGATGGGGTAGGCCCTCCTCCTTTGGAGTTCCTTGGCCTAACTGTTCTCCCTAGGGTCATTTCGATTGTTGCTTGGCTGCCAAGAGTTTTTTGTTTTTCTGACTCCTCTTCTCTGGTTTCTTTGTTTGTTCTTCGTCCAACCCTTTTTGTAGACTTTTCATGGGATTCGTCATCTGATGTCCCAATATTCTCTATTGGGTTTTTCTTTTTTTTTTATTATCTCTGCGTATGATGGAGAAGATATTTTGCTTGTGTAGGTGCTTTGAGTATTGCCTGGATCTAGGGCTTCCATAGTGGCAGGCTGTAATGGTTCTTCTTCCTCTGCTTTCGGTGGATCCGGGGGAGGCGCGAGGGTTTCAAAAGGGTTTTTATCTCCCTCATTGACCTTTGGTTCGCTGCTTCCGGCGTTATGGTTACTTGTGCTTCCGTTATCTACTTTGCTCTCGGACCCGTTAGCCTTGCTTTTGTTACTCTGCCTGTTTGCTGATGTCTTCTTTGCCTATTTCCATTGGTCTTCTTTTTCCTTTTCTGTTGTCTCCTCGCTTCTTTTTTTGCAATATCTGGCAAAATGCCCATACTCATGGCAGAAACGGCACTTAAAGGGCAACTATTCATAATCCAGCTCTTGAATATGAGACCAGTTTGCCACCGTTAGCTGGATCGCTTCAGGTAATCCAATCTCCAAATCGACCTCCACACAGATCCGGGCGCAGGAATACTGATCCTTCCTTGGGGCTTGATCGATATATTTTCCCAGAGCGTTTCCAATTGATTGTAAGGAGCCTTGGTTCCAGCAATGCAAGGGAAGATGCGGAAGGCGCACCCAGACCGGAACCGCCCTAGGCACATCTTGCGCTGGATCGAAATCTGTTGACCATTTGTTCAGGTAGAGTCCTTGAGGCCCCATGAAGTATGGCCCGTTTCTGAAGATCAGGCCTCTGTCTTCTGGTTTGTCGAACAAAAAAATGAAGAACCCTTTGCCCACAAAATAAATCTTGATTCCATCGCTGACCAGAGGAAGCCAGTTCCTTTTAACCCATTCTTCGACAGCTCTCGGGGACGGCCACAGCCCGGTGAACTGACCGATCAAGCCATTCTCAGCAAGATTCAGAGCTGATCTGCATATTTCTTCTTCAGGGAGAGCGACCTTGGGGATACTGTCCAGTTTCTTCACAAATTTCTGCTGCGGGCCTGAAGCCGGACGCTTGCCAGAGGCTGTAACCAGGGCCTTGAAGGCCGCGACTTCCGGGGGAAGGGGAGGAGGGGCCTCAGGGCCACCTCCAGACGCCATGAGGGAGGCAGAAAATCGCAGGCACGAGCGAGGCTAGGGCTGCGCTACAAGCGCAGAGCGGGAGCGCGAGAGAAAGATAATAATTATTTTATTTTAACTAAATATGAAAAAATAATCAATTAAATTATTATATGGTTTTAAATCTATTTATTTTATAGTATTAATAATATAATAATTATTTTATAAAATTCATTTCTTATTTTTATTTTATTGTCATTAAATTAAGTTTAAAGTTTTCAACTAGATAATCTTTATATTTCAAATCTTTTATATTTTATAATTTATCAAATTAAATTTATAAAAAAATAAAAACCAAATGCTTTATACTTTATTTTATTTTGTAAGTTATAATTAATTTTCTTATTAAAGTTATTCAATTCTATTTAAATCTCTAATATAAAAATAGATAGTTGAAACAAAAAGTGAAATAACCATTTAAATTAGCTAAAACAAGTAATTGATAGATATTTCTAGTAATATTATTAAAATGACGTGATTTGAGTTTATAATAATAATGATCAAATAAAATTTATTTTTATAATTATGGATTTGATTTGATCATGTGTATTTTTATATAATAATAATTTAGAAAAAAAAAATATTAAGTAATAAACTTCAATTTTATTATAAATTAATAAAAACGTTAGTGAACAAAGTTTTACATTCTTGTAAAGGTTGTCGACGTTGAGTATGGCTCAATTAAATACAAATCATGAAGTTGGAGTGCTTTCTAGTAAAGAATCTTCTACAATTCTGTTAAAAAGGAAGAAATTGGTTATAATGAGCAATTCTTTTTTTAAGGAGAAGTTGTTTCCAAGGTCAATATAAATACTCTCCAAATGCCTTTTTTGGGATAATACTAACCATCACTATGATCTTTCATAGAAACAATCTCCTTTCGATATAATATGTTTGAGTGACAAGTCATTGATGCCTTCCACTAAAATCCAATTTTCTGAATCATTTTATCTGCAAACACTAATTACATGTTTTGCAGTCTTCTATAAATTTTCTCATTACCACTCTATCTTTTCTCCATAAATTTCAATATCATAAGCAAGTATGTTAATGATTTTCCATGTAGGTAAATCCCGTCCCTGGAAGCTTTCCCTCGTTTTTTTTATAAAAGGAAAAACTTCAATAGTCCAGTTTCAGATGCTATAGCTGTCACCACTTTGTACGCATATATAAATATATAAAACTTCCAAATAAATAATTTATATAGTTTAAAAATAATTATTTTATATTTTTAATATATAATATAATTTATTAAAAATATAATATTTAAATATATGTTTATGACTTTTGATTACCTATATTATTATAATATTAGGAAATTTAAATTGAAAAATAAATTATGTTGTCCTAAAAGTTTAGGATTAAAAAAAAATTGAAATATAAGTTGATTAACCATAAACTAAAAAATAAAAAATAAAAAATATTTTTTTGCTTTCAGTAATTAAAATAAAATAAAATTACATTGCTAAGTTAATAATAAAATTTTACTAGTTTTATGGTCAAACTATATATTGGATAGTTCCCAAAACATCTTAGGATGAAAAAAATTGTTATCTTTGTGACACTAGGAGGATTAAGAAGAAAAACACTTCCTCTTAGAATATCCAACATACATCCAAAACAATTTGAAAAGCTTCTCTTAACACTTTTCGAACACAAAATTAAAATTTTAAGAAATTTAAGTAATTCCTTACCTTTTAAAGCTTCAATAGACAAAATTTAATAGCAATGGAAATTAATTATCATCATCATCATATTAATTAGGAGTGTCTATTTTGGAATAGGGATTGCAAAATTTTAATTTAATTATCAATTATTTTTAGGTGGATGGTAGGGATTAAAACTCCATGAAATATTCCAGAATATTCATAATAGTATACACAAATCAATGGTTGATATTTATGTCCAAAGTTGTTATGTTCTTTTAACTCTTTTAATTAAATTGATTAACTAAAAGATTGTCATATGAACAAGTGTCATATGGAGCAGGTTATGATTTTTATGCATGTGGTATTGATAAGACATGTTATTGGCCCATGATATTGTAACAAAGCCTATTCATAGCTTAAGAATCTCCATGGTAAGGTGGAGGCAAATTTCCATGATTGAGAATCTTGTTCCATATTTTTTTAAATGTATATATATTTAACTTTATATATAAATATTTTAATATAATAATAATAATAATAATAATAATAATAAAATAATGATAATAATAATAATAAAGTTATTAATTTAGCTTAGTTTTATGTTTCTTTATAATTTTAGCAAGATGAGATGTATCATGAAATTACCTAATTTTGATGCGTATTATGGATTGATGCTATCATCGGGACCATTTAATCTATATGGTTGTGCTTGTATTATCTATATAACAAGTTACAATCATAAGTTATAGAATATATAATCTAGAGATCACTATTTTAGTGTCAACTTAACTTCAAGCCTCCCCATGAATGATAAAAGCTCTTTCATAGATCAATTTGCAAAGGCATTATTCCCACTTGACATTAATTCTAGAAATTACGATAGATCAATGGTACATGGCCACATTATGTTCATATTATAGAAGGATGGAATATGAGCACAATGGAAGGGGAAAATCCATAGTGTTATATTCCATAATATGTTAAGGGTGCCAAAGCTTGTCATAACTCAATGGTCAAACAATAGTGAGGACAACCATCATTGGATAATATTCGTAAATGCAAGTTATCTCATCTCTATGGTTCAAGGAAAATAATGCCTCTTGAAATGACCCACTAGTTGTTCTTAAGGGGGCTAGAGTTCCACTCCTACCCAATTCCTGTAGGTCTTAGGTCATTAATCCATTTCTTTATGTTTGATTAAGAGAAGTTCTTAACCAATGAAGAACAATTTTAAGTCTTACTACAAGACCATATTCAATGAATTATATCCTTTTAAAAATCACATAAAAGAATATTATAAAAGTAATCATTAAATGACATGTAGATCAAAATATGCTTTATGGGTTGAACTTTACAATTGTTTTTGTGAATATGATGATTGAATATTTAGAAAATGCTAATGGAATTGCTTCGAAATTCTCATTTTCAAATTAAAAGTTTCCAAAATGTTCATATGATAACAAAACCATTCCAAGCCAATTGAAAATGGTAAACAATGTCAACCCCACACTAAATGCAATAAATGAAATCTAGGTTAGGATATACACTGTTGTATCTTTTTAGACCCAGTGGTGTATATCCCAATCTATATCACATTTATTTCATAATTGAGATCCAATGGTGTATATCCCAACCTATATCGCACTATTGTGTGGTGCATATTGTTTACTATCAAAAGTGTTTTTACCATTTACAAAATTCCCCAAAAAAGAAAACACAAAAATGTCAAAAATAAGTTTCAAAGTGGTTGGAACTACTCTTCTTATAGCCCTAGGAGGACCCACAAGGGTTATGGTGCATTATGGACCTCTAAGTGTGTAACACCAACATATTTTCTCCCAACAATATCCCCACTTTAGTCATAGTAAACTTGGACTACACGTCTACAACATGTCTCTACTTCTTTTGAAGTTATATCATTAATATAATTTTATACTTAACCAAATTTACAATTACACATCCATACAAAATAATGCAAGAGACACAGATACATAAGTGGGTGGTGCAAAACAAGCCTAACACTTGGAAACGTTTTATATATCATCATAGATCTATCTTAAATATGGATCTAACATGATTCGAGAGGGATTAAATTTCTTCATGTGCAAACTTATTTAGAGTGCAACTACAAAGTGTAATTTTTCATTGTTTAAATTGTAGTTTTGAATGCTATATAGAGTATATATAGGACAGAATAAACATTTTGACCATAAAAAATAATCCATGATATATACATAATTGATTTATTATAGCCGACACTATTTTTCTATTTAGAGCATAATTTATTTTTATTTTAAAGAGGCATGTGTCAATTCGATGGACAAACGGATGGACAAACTTACACATCCCCCTCATACTGGGTTATAGAATGAGCCTCTTTGCTCAACATGAATGAGAAAAAACTTTACATCAACTTTTCCCACTTGGCCTTAAAACTCTGTGACACTCAACCGATTATAGGGCTCAATTTCTCATCTAAAAACTTTGTCTAGACTTTTCGTATTCGCTTATCAAAAAAATTTGCCAAAATATAGTTCCCATGTTGGGTATGTGTTATGTTATTTCCATGACTACAGGGAGTCAAGTTACATTGTTATAGGCCGTAGCGGGGGTCACGGAGGGGGGGGGGGGGGGCGGTGAAAGAGGGATCTAGGGCAATGCCCCAGGAATTATTTTTTTATGCGAACCCAATAATAGTTTGCGGACATACCCATGGTTTTTTGCATGGGTTTTTCACATGGTTTTTAGGCATGATGTTTTTCTTCCCATGGTATTTTGTAGATCCGATCAAGAGAACTCTAGTTATGTTCTAATCCAGGGTTTATGGATTAGGGTTTATGAATTTTTTGACATTTATATATTTGTATTGTAACATTGGGAGGAATATAATGAAAAATCAATCTATTATTCCCAAATTTATGATCTAGGGGAAAATCTCTGTGTATATTCATTTTTTTTCTCGTCGATGTTTAGTTTTATACTTGAAGAATTTCTCTACAGGTAATTTTTGTATAAGGTTAAAACCTACCTTTGGTATCAGATTTGTTTCAGCTTCAAGGAGACGCCTTTATTGCTGAGGGGTTTTGCTTGGGCCTATGGTAGACCCTGTTCAGTGGGAGATTTGCGGGATCAATTCTTGCAGTAAAAGAAGATGGTGAACAATGGAAAGATAGAGATCGAGAAATTCAATGGACAAAGTTTTGATCTGTGGAAGCTCAATATGGAGGATATATTGGTGGATAAAGATTAGTGGATTGCGGTAGATATAAGTACTAAACCGACGAAAATATTAGCAGAAGACTAGGTGAAGTTGGATCAGAAGGAAAAGAGCACAATACATTTGTGTATCTCAGATTTAGTATTGTTGAGTGTATTTAGGGAAGCTACAATGAAGACTTTGTGGGACAAGTTAGGAACTTTGTACCAATCTAAGTCTCTCATAAACAAATTGTTCCTATGGAAAAGTTATATATCCTGAATATGAAGGATGGTAATCCATTTGTTATTTATTGATATAAAAATTCTAGATGAAGATAAGCACATCAGTTTGTTGTGTTCTATAGCAGATTCGTGGGATATTCTGGTTGCTTCTATAGGTAGCAATACAACTACCTTGAAGTTTGATGAAATAGTCGCATCCTTGTTGTTGGAGGAGATGAGAGAGAAAAATATAGAGAGCCAGAATGGAGATGCCTTGTTTGTATGAGGATGGTCCCAGAATAGAAAAAAAAAGTCCTCGCGTGGGAGATCTAAATCTAGAGGGAGATCTAAATATCTAGGGAAACCTGTAAAGATGTGCTGGAAATGCGGAAAGGAAGGGCAATACAAAAAGGGTTATAGATCTAAAGTTCTTGAGAAAGGAAAGGGATATGATTATGATTTTTCTATAGAGGTGAAAACGACCTCATATGAAGGTGGGGATGTCTACTTAGCTTCTTCTTCAAGTATACATTTAGATCATGAGGCATGGTGGATTGACTCAGGTGCATCCTTTCACTTCACTCCCCATAGGGATTGGTTCTTTGAGTACAAGAAATATGATGGTGGTGATGTCTTCTTAGTCAAGTTGAAGTTGCAAGGTGGAAGGATTAGAACACTTCTTGGTGTTCTGCATATTCTTTTATTTGTTAGAAATTTGATTTTTGTAAGCAAGATGGATGATGTAGGTGTAAAATAGTGTTCGATAAAGATACCTACAAGACGGTTTGGGGAGCACTGGTATTGATGTGAGGAATTCAGATTGGAAATTTGTACAAGCTTCTAGGTAGCATTGTTGATCCAAGGGATCAGTAAAGTGCTCAAAATTAAAAGTGTTCAAAAGTGCTCAAAACCGATACCAAAGCTTGGAACTCTATAATGCCCCACTTAAATATTACCTGCAAATATTAATGCTTACATTATTGAAAAATAATTTGAGCTAATATAAATTCATGAATGTGCCATTATTCAAATTGCCCCACTTACCTTCTCAAATTGAAATATTAGGTAGGATATGTCTCCTTGTCCGTTTATTTTCAAAAAATAATATATTGTTATTCTCACATTCCCAATGTACCCTTCACATTTGACTAGGGAGAAGACATCCTCTCCATGTAATTACATCTTTCACATTCCCCATGTACCCTCACATTTACTTGGGGAGAAGAATGGTCATCTCCAACTATTATCAATATATATATTCATTTCACATTCCCCAATTACCATCACATTTACTAGGGAGAAGTACATGGTCCTTCCATTAATTACATCTCACATCCCCAATGTACCCTCACATTTACCTCTGAGAAGGACATGGATCCTTTCCAATTTCATTATCATAATATATTCATTTCCACTATTCCCCAATGTACCCTCACATTTACTAGGGAGAAGACAGTCTCTCCATGTGTAATTACATCTCACATTCGCCCAGATGTACCTCAACACTTACTTGGAGAAGACATTGAGTCCTCTCCAAGTCATTATCAATATTATATTCATTTCACATTCCCAAATGTACTTTTCAGATTTACTTGGGAGAAGACATGGTCCTTTCCCATTAAATTCCCAATTTTATATTCATGTCATATTTCCAAATGTACTCCCATCTTTACTTGGTAGAAGAAAAGTCAACTGTAAGGATGGATGAGAAGTTAATGACATTAATGAGAGGGGGTTGAGATGGAGAAGGGAAGGAGGGTATAAAAGGGAAGGGGGAAGGTAGAAAGGGGGATGTTGGGTTTTGCTTATGATTGTGGGGTTAGTTGTGATTGTTTAGACTTGTTGTGTTTTTGGAGACCTTAGGAACCCGTGGAGGTTTCTTGGGTTGTTGAGAGGAAGGAAGTATTGTTATCTTGGTCTGGATCATTCATCTTGGAAACACACACTACATCTGGTTGTACTTGGGCTCGGAGGGCTAGGGAACCTGTAGAGGTTTCCTGGGCTAGGGATTATTTCCTAGTTGGCTGGGAGGTAAATCTAGCTGGGTCCGTCAAGAGGAGCGTTCAACAGGAGCAGCAGGACAAAGGCATCTTCATTAGCCACCAGTACAAGTATTCCTCCATAGATTACTCTTGTAAATTTTATTAAAATGAAATCTTCACCTTAAGTTATGCTGATTAGAATGTAAATGGTAAAATCTTATTTGTTTAAAAGTCTTGTAAGTTAGTGAACTATCTCCTCTTATTTCATTTAATTTCAGAAGAAATTAGATCTGTTAGTAGACCCTAAGATAGGTCTCTTACACATGGTACCAGAGCCAGGTTCAAAATCTGGACCCAAAGCCCACTAAACCCAAAATTCCATTATAAAGAGCTTATAACCCTCGTAAGGACTCATAATAATAATGTATAGATTCTTCAAACTTTCCATCCAAAGCCACCTTGCACCTATTTTCAGATCTTAAATCACCTTACAGATGCCATGTAAGTGAAGATCTATGAGATGGACCGTGTAAGTGTGCTTCCAAAGAACCATTTTGCATAAGCTTGTATTCTAGCAACCTTGTCTTCCCATGGACACAGAAACCCAGCAAAGACACAAGGTTTGGATGCCTCATTTTTCTCATTAGTTCAACCACACTCTAAAATTCATTGTTTGCCTGTTTTCTATTTTCATCTAGCATCTTGACAGCAAAACAAAAATCAGCAGGGAACTTCAAGCCTGCACGGGCACACCAAAGGTTTGGTTTCCCTTGGAAATGTCCACCTCTGCTATGCACTGCATCAGGGTAATGTGATTGTGCAATGTCTCTATGGCAATCACTTGGCCTCTTTGCTGCACTGCCAGCATGCTTCTCAAAACTGGAAATGTTGAAAAACATTTCTCCTTTGCAAACGATCACATTGACATTGGATTTCTTGCCCTATAATCCTGTCATTGAATCGCATGTTCCCTCCTCGGGTCAAATAGTGAACATCACATCCTTCCAACAAACCTGTCGAAAGTAACATTTTGGCACATGTAGGTGCCTGCGTTAATATTATCTCTTTAACTGGTGCTCTAGCAATAGAGGAAGATTTGTTGAATTTTTTTTTTGTTTCCCACTGATGTCTTCCCACTAAGGTTTATCTGTTTATTGTTAGGCATGTGAGAAGGGAAACATTACGTTCAGATATCCTTGTCACCCCATCATTTTCTTTGCACCAAGTAAATTTTTCATTTTCTATTTCCATGGGATCATTCTTCCCATGGAATTGATCAAGTTTTCCATGTTCAACAAGACTCTGTAATTGTTGAGCTTTGGAATTTTCAATTAAAACTTCCTCCCTCGAAGATGTCCTGGCGCATCCATCTTGAGCAGTATCCAGAATCTTGAATCCAACTCCTGCCATTTGCAGTTCTTTTCCTGAAAACCCAACTTCTGAAGTTGTGCTAACACTCTCAAAGGAAGACTTGCTCCAAAGCTCGCCTATGGGAGTGCAAGCAGCATTCTTGCCTCCCTCTATATTTACAACTGAAACAACACTGCAAAAATTTTAAGGGAAGTTTTGGGGATACTCTTTCATAAACAATGGCCTAGGACTTGAAGTTTTCCCATAAACAATCCCATTATTCCTTTCAAAATAAGGACTCTGCAAGCACTAGACGCTCTGACGCTTTTGGAAGAAGATTGGACCCGTAATGATTCAATTCTACTAGTGCACTGCCGCTAATCACTTGGAATCCCTAGTTAGTACTCTCTGTTTCTTGCCTTTTATGAAGATGAAATTGATCAACATCTCTAGCAAATTCTGCCTGACATCATTTTTGTTTAGTCGCTTCTGCTACTGCACTGCCGCTAATTCCTTGGCATCCCCTGTTTCTACCCACTCGTTTTTCCCTTATATAAAGATTAAATTGAGCAACATTTCCAGTAGATTCCACCAAATCGACACCAAGGGTTACATAGTTGAAGACTTATTTCCCTTTCTGTGGAACCAAAAAATAGGTTAACGAAATTAAGATAAATAATTAGAGCTCTCTGTAAAATGGTCTTTGTAACACTTGGAGCACATATTCTCCATTCTAGAGCTTCAGAAAAGCCACACCCTGTAAATTATTTAAATATTTTGAAATTTACAATAAAATTTATTAATCGGCTCTTGAATTTAATATCAACTGTCATGCTCACTTAATTGTTCCTTAGCTTTAGCTGAATATAAAGCATAGATTTCAATTCCAATTCAAATTTTAGTTAACATTAATATTTTTACAAACCCCAAATTCTATTAAGCAACAAATTACGTAGACATCTAAGATTCCCACGAAATTTGTCATCAATGTTAGTAGCAATAATTTGAGCGGCAGTAATTATTTATAAACATTTTTCCTTGGAGCCTTGAAAATGAAATAGCAAATATTTTGGTGCCACTGACTGGATGAGCTTCCTGTTCTTCCTTTGACACGGAGTGTTGGGATTAATCTTTATGAGATTTGTTTTTTGGAAATAATGGAATGAAACACCCATGTCCTTGGACATTGATCTCTAGTTTAAAAGTTATTTTAATGACGAGTCTAATACATTTTATTAAATGAAAACATTTATTCATTTTTCAAATAATATAGACATAGGTATCAGATATATTATAAATACATTGGTCTTTGGAATTTTCAATTTCTTTACAGTCAAATATAAGTATTTATTTTGTTTTTCAAAAACAAATATTAAATATTTCATAGTAAAATTATTTATATTATGACAAAAAAAAATATAATTAATACAAAGTCTCAACATCCACAGATTTTGAGTGCATGACTAGTTCTTTTCTTCACAGAAGATATTGCGCAGCTACAATATTCTGTTATTGAAAACTTTCTCAATGAATTTATTTCACTGGGCACATCCTTAGACAACCTTTTAGTCATTTATGAATGGCCATGTTTCCCACAACCAAGGGAATCATGAGAAACTACTTCAATTTTAATAATAATCCCATCATTTGGAGATATAAATAGTAACATAACTTGAGTACAACCACTATTGTGAAAGTAGGAATTTCATGTGTCTACACTGTTTTTCAGAGGGGCTGTAAATCTAGAAACAAATTTCTTTTATTATTAACACATAAGTATGATTCCGGGAGCTTGGAGACTTCATCGCTTCCATTCCTTATCTAGTACGCAGAAGATACCAATTATTAATTTTCTATTATTTAATAAAGGAAAAATCATAGGAATGGGTATTAGATTCCAATTTCATTTATTTTAAATATATACCATGAGATCTGAAAATTTTGTTGCCACTAAATAGCACTATACAGTCGCTAATATCACCAGTTCCCTCATCTTTCTATCCTAATTTTCCTGTTTATTTATCAAAATAAATAAATAAATAAATGCAAAAACATAAATTTTATTCCTCTAGTACTATAATATCATGGGGACTCATGGAAGAATATATAGAGTTATCAATACTACATTCTCTTGTTGTAAATCGTATATGGAAAACCTAATGGAATGAAACAGGTAGAAGGAAAGATGAGGGAGAGTCAACTCACAAATATTTCTAAGGAAAAACTCCTTTCTAGAAGAAAATACTCTTGTGAATGTTTTATAATCTTATCTTCACCCTCTTGGAGTTGGAGCTGGGTTAGGGTTTTTCCACTTTGTGCAATAAAATATTAGTTCACATAATCAATGACTATCAAAATACCTTGGTAAACATGAATGTAGATATCTATGACCCCCAATTGGGGCCCACTTTAGACATTCATAAATGAAGAAAATCGTTTGTTGTAGCCCTTATTCAGTTTCAATTTTTTACATGAAGTTTAATGCCCAAACCCAATATTACATGTAGCTGAGATAAATGTTAAACATGAATTATGTGAAAATTTTTGAATCTAACACATTAGAACCTCTACTGCATTTTCTGGTTTACTATCTCCT
>APFE031724472.1:0-15649 GCA_000404065.3 Pinus taeda
CAACAGTGCTACTAGCTTCGCTAATGGTCTTAGAAGCTTGGGCTCACACGACCACCCAGTCCTCGTTCCTCAGAGTGTGGAGGAGAATCTGTTCTACACCATCGGTTTGGCGTTGATCAAATGTCCGGGGCAGTCTTGTGGAGGTCCCAACGGATCAAGATTTGCAGCAAGTATGAATAACATATCATTTGTCCCGCCAACCACTTCTTCCATCCTTCAAGCTCAGCATTTTGGCATGAAAGGAGTATTCTCCGCGGACTTCCCCGATAACCCTTCCGTGGGATTTGATTATACCGCACAGAACATCAGCAGAGACCTCTGGTCCCCTGTGAAAGCCACAAGAGTGAAAGTTCTTAAATATAACTCGACGGTGCAACTAATTCTTCAAGGAACCAATATATTTGCGGGTGAAAGCCATCCTATCCATCTCCATGGTTATGACTTCTACATCGTGGGAGCAGGCTTTGGCAATTATAACGCACAAACCGATCCTCACAAGTTCAACCTGGTGGATCCTCCTATGCGCAACACTGTGAACGTTCCAGTCAATGGCTAGGCTGCAATAAGATTCGTGGCTGACAATCCTGGTGAGCATTTAATTTGTTTCACAGCATTCCACTTTCCTTCTGTACTGGTGTCCTGAATATTGGATCCTACTTTGCGCATAGTGGTAATTATGGTGATCATTATTTATTGCAGGAGCTTGGGTGATGCACTGCCACTTGGACGTGCACATAACATGGGGATTGGCCATGGTGTTTGTGGTTAACAATGGACCTGACGCTCTTTTGAGTCTCCAGTCACCTCCCAGAGATCTTCCGCTATGCTGAGGAAAACTGTGATGCATAGCGATCCTCTATTGGTCCCAGTTCATTCTTTTTCCTTCTCGTCACTTTGCTCCTTCCATCGTTTATGTCTATCTTGGGATCCCCACTTGTTATGACGTTCCGCGCCATTATTTGTATTCGCATTCAGTGGCAATTCGTGGAAATTTTTATATCTAATGCAGTCACACGAGCATAATGTCGGGAAATGCTCCTTTCTTGTCACCAGTAAGTAAATGAGAATATTCTAATGTAGAAAAATAAATAAACATAATAAATAAAGCACAAAATCATGAGTTGAACGAGTTTCAGTGCAAGTAAATCATTCATTTTTATACAGTGGCCTTGGTATAAAAACGTCAATATTACTCATAACTAAATATTTATATGGAAAATTTTATAGACTCCATGGAGTTACCTCTGTTCATTGATGATTGATTTGAAAGCTGAATTAACGATTGTTCACACACTCAGCCTAAACCTGAATTAACGATTGTTCACACACTCAGCCTAATGAGCCAACTTACACTCATATGAATATCAATTATTATTACGTATGAACTTATTAAATTATTCTATCATACATTCGTGTTATTAATCTATGAGTAATACTGCCAATTAAACTATAGTTGAAGCTTGTGCAAAGAGTTTTGTGTGGAGAGATTTTTGCTTTCATTGTGTGGAGCATTCTACACAACTTTTAATCAATTAATTAGCATACAAATAGAGAAAGAGACTATGCTACATTACAACTATAACTTTTGTTTAATATATTATATAGAAAGAACATATGTTGCATTTTTATAATAGGTAAATAATTCATTAAAAAATTAAAATATTTTAATAAAAGAAACTTATTATATGTTAGTAGTGTTTTTATATATATATTTTTGAATTAGAGCAAAAAAAATTTATATTAATGTGAAAAATATGTGTTTGGAGACACTCCCATATAACAGAGTTTAGAAAAACAAAATCTTTCTCCCATTAAACTACAAGAAGATATGAGAAAGGGAAGGGATAGCAATAATGGCCTATTCAGATTCTTCAGAAGGAAGAACATTTAAATCTATGACACACCCCATAGCTAGAGAAGAGGAGTATGCCGAGGAAGAATCTTTGTGATGGAACTAACCTGAAAAATATTGGAGATCCACTAATTATTGTTGAAGCGTTGTCGGCTTCTCTGCAATGGCCTACATTTTATCCTCCGTTGAGTTGCCAATGCATCCATAATGGCCTGCATTTTTACTCTCTCTTTGATAAATAATTACATAGCCACAATTAACGAAGATGTAGTTTGATTATATTAGAGTTGAAGATGTAGAATGTCTTGTAGTTGAGAAAGGGCCTTTTCTCAATCTAATTTCTACATATTAAAGAAGGCAAAAAATAACTCTAAAACCAATTGCACTATAAGCCACCATGTTATCACGCCAATTGGGACTACTCCACAAAGGTGGCCTAGAAAGGACCCTTAATGCACCACTAAATCCACTCAAGGGGGGAGCGAAGCGAAAACTAAGGAGACAAAATAAACCCCAACACCAAGATAACAATTGATAGACCACAATACACATGTTAAGCACCAATGATGCTATAAGCCACTCCACTTCCACAACCCCTCTCAAAGTTCCATATAAATCCTCGACTATTACTATCTCATGAAGACCAATTGTTGAAGCTTTTATAGAACCATGAAACTGAGTGGGAGGGGATGGGGAGAAACCAACAAAAAGTA
This sequence comes from Pinus taeda, assembly GCA_000404065.3. NCBI lineage: Eukaryota > Viridiplantae > Streptophyta > Pinopsida > Pinales > Pinaceae > Pinus > Pinus taeda. The sequence continues at coordinate 2,566 of APFE031724472.1, forward strand.
AACCCAGGTGTTGGGACAACATTTTATTATCAAAAGGGTCAAATTCCAAATCCTTGGAGAACATTTATCATACCAAAAGACAAATTTCCTTGGAAGGCCGAGATTGATGGGGGTTCCCTGAAAACACCCACGAGGACATCACCTCGACCCTTGACTTCAACCCTGGCCCCAAAGGGGCACACAACATCCCCATAAGGAGAATAGGGTACACAATGAATATTTTCCCAAGGAAACCAACTTCAACAGTAGATCCCCCAACTTCCTCATAGAGCCAAAGAACCAATTCTAGACTTAAACTCAAATTTAAACTAGAATCGAGGCTGCGAGGACCTATGGAATAAATTAAGAAAAGTAATCATACCTTAAAGTGGATATTTACTTATAGGTTGACTTGATAGATCCCACACGGAGCTCTAGAGCCAAGAAATCCCTCAAATTTCAAATCGTTTCTCCCCCCATTGTGCAGAATGGAGTTGGGATTTCATTTCCTACATTTCCACTATTATGGAGCATTTTGTTTGTAGATCTAATTCATGCGAGAAGTATGGTGGTAGGCTATATCCCCTCCTACCGTGGGAACCAAATCGCCAATGATTGCAAAATGAATGCCACACTAACCTTCCCATTTAGAGAAATGAATCTCACCATCTTGGTTCTAAATTTGTGTTGTCTTGGAATTGCAACACGTGCAGGGGGAAAGTCCTCAGATCACAATATTTTCCCGACCATGTCTTGGAACTGCAACACGTGCAGGGGGAAAGTCCTCGGATCACAATATTTTCCCGACCATGTCTTGGAACTGCAACACGTGCAGGGGGAAGTCCCCATATCACAATATTTTCCTGACCATTTACAACCTATGATCCATTTCCTTTTGAAGAATGGGTGTGGATATATTGGTCCCCACCCAAGCCCTCAGTGAGCCATTGAAATTTCATGGGATAGGAGAAATAAAAGTTGATCATTAACTATTAATGACCCCATATAGCTTAACTTCTTAGTTTTCATTGTGTATGTTTTGATGTTGTTATCCTTAAAACATGATAATATTGATATTTAGAGAATTGAGAAAGAATACTTATAATCCTCCCAATAATTATATTAATTATATTAATTGGAGTCCCCTATGATTAAAAATTAAAACATTGGATATAATCGCTTTCCTGAACCAATGAGGGACCTTGAAATAATGCATACTCTTCCACTTGGTGGTTAGAAGCTGTCTCCAAACTCCAAGCAAAAGTTGTTTGGATTTTTCTTACGAAGTTGAAGATAATCCCCCATCTCCCATGAAGTGTTTTTATACACGTTAGATTTAGTGAATGTACTCAATTCTTCAATAATTTGATATATATGACATAGGTTGAGCCTTATGTACATAAAACTCTCAAATAATAAAATATTAAACAATGATATGTACATAAAAATATTAAATAATAAACTATTAAACAAAACTATAGACTTCTCACTCATCTTTGTTGATAAATATTAAGAATTGTTGTTTTTTGTTTTGTTTAAAACACATTAATGTTGTTGCATTATTATAATATACAAATATTTAAGGATATATTGATTTATAGCACTAGATTATTTAATAAATTAACATTATTTATAAAATATAAAAAAATTTTAAAATAAAATTTTAATGATCATATATTTACATTTATAATTTTTTTTTTAAAGTAATTTGAGAATAAAATAATTTACTTTATCTAATTGTAATTTTTTTATATAGTAAAAATAATATCACCAAGTTTTAATATTTTTGTTTACCATTTAAAAAAATTTAAGAATACACTCTGTCATTGCTTTGTTTATTATTTAAGTAAAATTGTCAAAACAAAATTATGCATTAATGAAATATTAATAGAATATACGATTTTTTTTTTGAACTAAAATAATCATAATGCAAATCATACCAAACACAAAATGTTTTTGATATTTAAAACTCTAACAAAATATAAATTATGTGGGTAGTGACCACTTATCAATAGATACAGAAATATATATTGTGTTTGCAAATTCGTCTTTCCTCTTTTGTTTATAGAAAATAAGAATTGTTTCTTTTTTATCGACCAATAAAAAAATGGAATTTCCTTAGTATAATATACAAACACACACACACACACACACATATATATATATTGTGTTTGCAAATTCGTCTTTCCTATTTTGTTTATAGAAAATAAGAATTGTTGCTTTTTTATCGACCAATAAAAAAATGGAATTTCCTTACTATAATATACAAACATATATTATATAATTGTTGATCCTTAAAACATATGTTGTTGATCCTTAAAACATGATAATATCAATATTTAAAGAATTGAGAAAAAGTACTTATAATCCTCCCCATAATTATATTAATTGGAGTCCCTTATGATTATAAATTAAAATATTGTATATAATTGCTTTCCTGAGCCAACGAGGGACCTTGAAATAATGCATACCCTTCCACTTCATTGTTAGAAGTTGTCTCCAAACTCCAAGCAAAAGTTGATTGGATTTGTCCTATGAAGTTGAAGATAATCCCACATCTCCCATCTATTGTTTTTATACACATTTAGATTTAGTAAATGTATTGATTTGTTGAATAATTTGATATATATGAGATAGGTTGAACCTTATGTACATAAAAATCTCAAATAATAAAATATTAAACAACTATATGTACATAAAAATCTTAAATGATAAACTATTAAACAAAACTATAGACTTCTTGCTCATCTTTGTTGATAAATATTAAGAATTGTTGTTTTGTGATTTGTTTAAAAAACAATGATGTTGTTGTATTACTATAATATACAAATATTTAAGGATATATTGATTTATATCACTAGACTATTTATTAATTTAACATTATTTAGAAAATATAAATATATTTTAAAATAAAATTTTAATAATCATATATTCACATTTATAAAAAAATTTAAAAAGTAATTTGACAATAATATAATTTACTTTATCTAATTGTAATTTTTTAATACAATAAAAATAATATTACCAAATTTTAATATTTTTGTTTACCATTTAAAAAAAAAAAAATACACTCTATCATTGCTTTGTTTATTAATTTAAGTAAAACTATCAAAAAAAATTATGCATTAAGGAAATATTAATAGAATATATGATTTTTTTCTTGAAGTAAAATAACCATAATGCAAATCATACCAAACATAATTTTTTTTTGATATTTATGCAGTAAGGTGTTTCCCTCTGAGAATAACTCCCCTCCAATGTCACTTATCCCTTTATGTGCCTTTGATGTATGTGTTAGCCGATAGAAATTGCCTCTGCCATAAGATTAAAAGCTGTTATCCACTGGCATTATTCAGTTAGGATTCTCTAACAACATTTTATTAAGGCGTCCATAACTCGACGTTCCTCTAAATCCAGGCACTGAAGGCAACTCTTTTGCAGGTTCTTTCGAGCTAGGAATTACAGGTTTCTCTGGTCATTTGAGAAAGATGAACTTCATGGGATCCTGGGAAGGGATTTCTTGTAAGGGTCTTGACTCACTCTCTACTACAGATGGGGGTTTTCCGCTTCCTGGCCCGCGGCCTACCCTGGATGCAGGGGAAATTTCAACTACCCACGCTTTGAAAGTATTATATGCGACACTTTCTGAAGCAAAGGAGGATCCATCGCCTGAGGTCTGGAGTGGGATACCTATCCTCGGCCTATCCCTTGGCTTACAGGAGTGGGAACCTAAAAGGCACAGAGGAGATGTTTTATTGGATAGTCTGCCATTGGCTGAGAGTGAGGGAACCTATATTCACAAAATGTCAACAACATATGATGATTTGGGTCTATTCCCATCCATGCTCCAACTTCAACAAATGGTGAAGATGTAACTGCTCAAAATCTACCTCATTGATTGTCAAACTCTTGCCATATCAAGGAGTATGAGGCAATGCTAATTCGAGCCCTGGTGAAATCAGCTGAAGAGTTTGAACTTGACAAGGTATCTAAAAGTGCATATATTCCTCCCACTATGCATGACTCTCTTTATTCTGCAGAACCATATGCACTAGAAGATGATGGAAATACCTTGCAACCTCTGTCATCCATGCTTCAACTCAATGAAAGTGATGAATCATATCATGCACCATTTTCCCTCTTAACTTCTTATGATGAGTGACCTTACAAAAAGTCTATTACATACGATGCTCCTGTAGCTCCTGATGTAAGTTCTAGACTTCAACGGGTCTTCCTCCCAAGGGCACTGATTTCTACAAATGATAGTCTGATCATTTGAGAAATATGGACTTCATGGGAGCCTGGGAAGGGATTTCTTGCAAGGGTTTTGACTCAGTCTCTTACGCAAATGGGGGTTTTTTGCTTCCTCGCCCGCGGACTGCCCCAGAAGTAGGGGAAAATTAAGCTATCCATGCTTTGAAAGTATTTTATGCGGCACTTTCTGAAGCAAAGGAGGAGCCATCACCTGACGTATTGAGTGGGATACCTATCCTTGACCTCTCCCTTGGCTTACAGGAGTGGAAACTTGGAAGGCATAGAGGAGATGTTTTATTGGATAGTATGCCATTAGATGATAGTGAGGGAACCTCTATTCAAAAAATGTCAACAACATATGATGATTTGGGTCTATTCCCATCCATGCTCCAACTTCGACAAATGGTGAAGATGCATCTGCTCAAAATCTATCTAATTTACTGTCAGACACTTGCTATCTCAAGGAGTATGAGGCAATGTTGATTCGAGCCTTGGTGAAATCAGCTGAAGAGATTGAAACTGACAAGGTATCTAAAAGTGTATTTGTTCCTCCCACTGTGCATGGCTCTCTTAATTCTGCAGAACCATATGCATTGGAAGATTATGAAAATTCCTTGCAACCTTTGTCACCCATGCTTCAAATCAATGAGAGTGATGAATCATATCATGCACCATTTTCCCGCTTAACTTCGTATGAGAAACGATCTTACAATAAATCTATTACATACGATGCTCATTTAGCCACTGATGTAAGTTTTAGACTTTAATGAGTCTTCATCCCAAGGGCACATATTTCTGAGAATGATAGTCTAAATGAAGGGACTTCGGATTTTCCAAACTCAAGCCCACTATTACAGAGTATGTCCAAGCTTCTAGAGTCAATGTCACAAGTAGCTGAAAATGGAAATTTAGTTACCTTTCAATCTCATCAAAAGGGGAGCCATGCAGAAAATCCTAAGGAGAGTGCTAAAGGATTTAAAATACTTCTGAAATTTGCTAGCAAAATTCATGGTACTTCGGCAACAACTGATAATTATGAAGATGTAGATCATTTAAGCGAAGGAGAGGGCAGGATTCCTGAAGATCAAGGTGGTAATACTGATGTAACTACAGATGTTGGTGTTACAAATACTCATCTATCAAGGATAACAAGTGGTGCAACACTTTATAGTGGAGCTAATCAAGGTAGATTTTTGCTTAGATTTCTATTAAGCTCTTCGTATGCTTCATGATTTCTCCATATTTCTTGTGCGAATAACATGTTTAAGAAACTTGGTGAATTTTTGGCACTTGAATGTTGCAGTAACTTCTCTTAGAAGCTTTATTTCTCAGAATGATGCTAATTCTATGATAAACACCCATAAAGGTAAAATGGGCCCTCAATCATATTAAAATAATTGCCTAAATTTGAATGTATCATAGCTGCAGTTTCTTTTGGCACATATTTGGTATGTTTTAGAAAATTCATTAATTTGTCGATCTTGTGTTAACCTCATAGCATCATGCTCTTTCTTTTCACTTTCTAAATTCTGGAGAAATGGCAATGAAACAAAGTCAAGATGAGGTTTGTATATGCATTTGAAATTCATATAATGATGATAGTGGATTCAACTGGATATATTATATCTGCCATCTCCTGGCGGTTGAACCACTCAAAGAAAGCATCAGAGAAAGAAACCTGTGGCTGACCAGCATGTCAGGCCATAAGGTCAACCCATCTCTGCATCCGTGGTTCAGTCGGTGGCGGCAAACCAAGTGAGATGTACTGCGGCTACATCAGTGGGATCTTCTCCAAGGCAAAAGCGGTCAAAATGGAACCATAGCCAAAGTTCTTAGATCGTCCGTTTTTCTCCTTGGTAAGTTGTTATTTTATTATTGGAAGTACTGCATCACACCAGTTGAACACCTTCGGTTCAAGGCATTTTAAGGCATACTGCATATAGGACCCGTTGGCCAAGTGAAGAGCCGCACTACCAGCCAGTCTAGCAAAGGTGAACAAGATGGTCCTCAAGGACCGGTCAGTGACATCTCAGATGTTGATCTTGCCATCCCTGCTCGGCTGAGATCCTTCTCTACAGTATCAACGAATATAATCCCTCACGGATTCGCCCCCACGGGCAGAACCTGATAGTGAGAGAGGGGCACCACGCCTCGATAAGCTGGTCAAAAAGTAGATGTCCACGATAGTCAAGGGGATGGATTTGCCTCTAATTTGGAACACCTGGTTGGTAGGATCCCATGCATTGAGGAAATATTGCAACAAGTTGATTTGTTGCCTCATACTAGAGACGCGGAAGAAATTGAGCAAACCACAGTTCCACAATGCAGTTACCATACCTGGATCATGTAAAGCAACCATGTCCTCTTCTTCATGCTCGCGTTCTCGCCATGTAACCACAATTTTTCTCTGATGAATCTCTGAAAGCAAACAAGAGAAGAGTCAGGATCCTGATTTGGCAAAAAACAGGCAAAATTTCCATGAAAAAACAGTGCACGAGTTTCTCTCCTTGCGACCATCGCACCCCATCTGTGTATTGGGAGCTATGCATATTGACTAGCTAGAGGCCAACCTAGTATGCATTGCACCTTTCGATGTACACAGGGTGCGATGGGGGAAGAACGAATTGTTCAAACCCCAGAGGCTCAGAAAAGCATGGAAACACGCTCAGAATTCAAAAAGGAAAGAATGAAACTAAAGAGCACAGGTTTAGCTCCTACCTGGTCCAGACGGCACCAAGAATCATCCACAGAATCTCCCAGAATCAGCTAGTGAAAATGAGGGGTAAAAACTAATTTTAAATTACTTTTCACGTAATTCAAGTAGGGTATTAGTGTTTTAACTCATTTTTCAAGCATGTATTTTCATTTCTAATCTGTTGGATGGAGTAATTGAACAGGTAGTACGATCGTCAAAAGAACATAGTGTTAACGGTGGGTCGAATATCAATGACCATTATTACGAGCAGTCTTTTATGCGAAGTTCAAGCTCCTTAAAAATTAAACCTAAGCAATGAGCAAATGCTCCCCCAGAGTTTAAGCTCATTAAAAAATGAACCAACCTCCAGTAAATAACCATTGCGAATGCATTATCATCAGCTTGTGAGCCCTGGTCGTGTTCTTACCATCACCTCCACTCTGTTTAACCGATCATACGCCTCCATTTGATTGTTTACCCTTTTGAGGAACAATTGCGAAGGGTGATTCTATGAGCCACACTTGTGACACTACTGTGATTGGAAAATTCCAAACCCTACCTGGAATCAGCAGCTACCCTAAAATATCACTCGTAATGAGTCTCCTTTAAGCTCTTTTCAATTGACTCGTAAAATATGAAAAGATTGCCAAACAATTGGCCTCTCCAGCTGCTTAAAGCTACCGAGAGTGCTATCCCTCCTCTAGATTTTAATCTTTTTGGACCTGAGGGATTATTACACAAAAGTATCGAGCGCTTGTCCTGTTCGGCTTGTTAAAACTATCGAAAATTCATCCCTTTTGTATTATTTTATACTTTTTCGAACTTAAGGGATCATATGATGAAAAAGGAGTACTGGAGTTTCCTTTCTATCCCTTTTCAGACTCTCTAAAATTGAAAAAGGACCGAGTTGTCTTTGTCATTAAACTCATTAAAACCATTAGCAACAAACTTGTCCATAGAGACAAGAACGAGTTTCACTGTCACTAGCCTTGTTAAAACATAGCGACGAGTTTGCCCAAAGGGAAAATTATAGAACAAGCATATGTTATCCTCCTCAAGCTTGAAAAAAATAAATAGGTATTGGTCAACAATGACTTGGGAAAGTTGGGAAGAAAACTTGAAGAAACTTTATTGGTAGCAAGTCGCTCTTGAACATGACACTTTCACTCCATCACCATGATTGAGTCGGGTTGGGTTATTCCGTTCACTGGTCATACTACCATTGGTCCATCGTACTATCCATATTTGGGGTTAACGCTACTAATCCATTTCAGTGTCACCGAAATGTTCAAGAGAAGTCGATCAGAGAATTCACTAACCCAGCCTGTGTCTCACCCGCTGCAATACCTTCACGCTTCATTCTTTCATGACCGCCACCCTGAACCCTGTATCACCAAATCGTTTTCACCTCCACAAAATCATTTTCTCCGTTCCGTGTCGTAGATGTGGGATTCATTTAGGCCCTCCTACGACGGGTTAGTTCTTGTCGATGACAGCTCATTATCCAAGAAGTAAACCTAGGAACAACCCTTTCAGTACTTTGAAGCTTGCATGCCTCAATGGCAAGTTTCTCACTTCTGGCGACAGGTTTACATCAGTGGCCTTCGACCAAAAGATTTTGCGTGGCGTTCGATGCCAAGTCCCATTTTTAGAACTCGCGAATTGTATTGTAGTACCTTGAGGGTCATCATCATTATCGATGATTCCTCTCACGCCTGTTAACAACTTACATCATTGGCTGGTAATTAGGCGATGTCTTTCCACGTTCGACTCTAGAACATTTTTCAGTGCAAGTAAATCATTCATTTTTATACAGTGGCCTTGGTATAAAAACGTCAATATTACTCATAACTAAATATTTATATGGAAAATTGTATGGACTCCATGGAGTTACCTCTGTTCATTGATGATTGATTTGAAAGCTGAATTAACAATTGTTCACACACTCAGCCTAATGAGCCAACTTACACTCATATGAATATCAATTATTATTACCTATGAGCTTATTAAATTATTCTATCATACATTCGTGTTATTAACCTATGAGTAATACTGCCAATTAAACTATAGTTGAAGCTTGTGCAAAGAGTTTTGTGTGGAGAGATTTTTGCTTTCATAGTGTGGAGCATTCCGCACAACTTTTAATCAATTAATTAGCATACAAATAGAGGAAGAGACTATGCTACATTACAACTATAACTCTTGTTTAATATATTATATGGAAAGAACATATGTTGCATTTTTATAACAGGTAAATAATTCATTAAAAAATTAAAATATTTTAATAAAAGAAACTTATTATATGTTAGTAGTGTTTTTATATATATATTTTTGAATTAGAGCAATTTTTTTTTTGTATTAATGTGAAAAATATGTGTTTGGAGACACTCCCATATAACAGAGTTTAGAAAAACAAAATCTTTCTCCCATTAAACTACAAGAAGATATGAGAAAGGGAAGGGATAGCAATAATGGCCTATTCAGATTCTTCAGAAGGAAGAACATTTAAATCTATGACACACCCCATAGCTAGAGAAGAGGAGTATGCCGAGGAAGAATCTTTGTGATGGAACTAACCTGAAAAATATTGGAGATCCACTAATTATTGTTGAAGCGTTGTCGGCTTCTCTGCAATGGCCTACATTTTATCCTCCGTTGAGTTGCCAATGCATCCATAATGGCCTGCATTTTTACTCTCTCTTTGATAAATAATTACATAGCCACAATTAACGAAGATGTAGTTTGATTATATTAGAGTTGAAGATGTAGAATGTCTTGTAGTTGAGAAAGGGCCTTTTCCCAATCTAATTTCTACATATTAAATAAGGCAAAAAATAACTCTAAAACCAATTGCACTATAAGCCACCATGTTATCACGCCAATTGGGACTACGCCACAAAGGTGGCCTAGAAAGGACCCTTAATGCACCACTAAATCCACTCAAGGGGGGAGTGAAGCGAAAACTAAGGAGACAAAATAAACCCCAACACCAAGATAACAATTGATAGACCACAATACACATGTTAAGCACCAATGATGCTATAAGCCACTCCACTTCCACAACCCCTCTCAAAGTTCCATATAAATCCCCGACTATTACTATCTCATGAAGACCAATTGTTGAAGCTTTTATAGAACCATGAAACTGAGTGGGAGGGGATGGGGAGAAACCAACAAAAAGTAAACCCAGGTGTTGGGACAACATTTTATTATCAAAAGGGTCAAATTCCAAATCCTTGGAGAACATTAATCATACCAAAAGACAAATTTCCTTGGAAGGCCGAGATTGATGGGGGTTCCCTGAAAACACCCACGAGGACATCACCTCGACCCTTGACTTCAACCCTGGACCCAAAGGGGCACACAACATCCCCATAAGGAGAATAGGGTACACAATGAATATTTTCCCAAGGAAACCAACTTCAACAGTAGATCCCCCAACTTCCTCATAGAGCCAAAGAACCAATTCTAGACTTAAACTCAAATTTAAACTAGAATCGAGGCTGCGAGGACCTATGGAATAAATTAAGAAAAGTAATCATACCTTAAAGTGGATGTTTACTTATAGGTTGACTTGATAGATCCCACACGGAGCTCTAGAGCCAAGAAATCCCTCAAATTTCAAATCGTTTCTCCCCCCATTGTGCAGAATGGAGTTGGGATTTCATTTCCTACATTTCCACTATTATGGAGCATTTTGTTTGTAGATCTAATTCATGCGAGAAGTATGGTGGTAGGCTATATCCCCTCCTACCGTGGGAACCAAATCGCCAATGATTGCAAAATGAATGCCACACTAACCTTCCCATTTAGAGAAATGAATCTCACCATCTTGGTTCTAAATTTGTGTTGTCTTGGAATTGCAACACGTGCAGGGGGAAAGTCCTCATATCACAATATTTTCCCGACCATGTCTTGGAACTGCAACACATGCAGGGGGAAAGTCCTCGGATCATAATATTTTCCCGACCATGTCTTGGAGCTGCAACACGTACAGGTTGAAGTCCCCATATCACAATATTTTCCTGACCATTTACAACCTATGATCCATTTCCTTTTGAAGAATGGGTGTGGATATATCGGTCCCCGCCCAAGCCCTGAGTGAGCCATTGAAATTTCATGGGATAGGAGAAATAAAAGTTGATCATTAACTATTAATGACCCCATATAGCTTAACTTCTTAGTTTTCATTGTGTATGTTTTGATGTTGTTATCCTTAAAACATGATAATATTGATATTTAGAGAATTGAGAAAGAATACTTATAATCCTCCCAATAATTATATTAATTATATTAATTGGAGTCCCCTATGATTAAAAATTAAAACATTGGATATAATCGCTTTCCTGAAGCAATGAGGGACCTTGAAATAATGCATACCCTTCCACTTGGTGGTTAGAAGCTGTCTCCAAACTCCAAGCAAAAGTTGTTTGGATTTTTCTTACGAAGTTGAAGATAATCCCCCATCTCCCATCTAGTGTTTTTATACACCTTAGATTTAGTGAATGTACTCAATTCTTCAATAATTTGATATATATGACATAGGTTGAGCCTTATGTACATAAAACTCTCAAATAATAAAATATTAAACAATGATATGTACATAAAAATATTAAATAATAAACTATTAAACAAAACTATAGACTTCTCACTCATCTTTGTTGATAAATATTAAGAATTGTTGTTTTATGTTTTGTTTAAAACACATTAATGTTGTTGTATTATTATAATATACAAATATTAAGGATATATTGATTTATAGCACTAGATTATTTATTAATTTTAACATTATTTATAAAATATAAAAAAATTTTAAAATAAAATTTTAATGATCATATATTTACATTTATAATTTTTTTTTTAAAGTAATTTGAGAATAAAATAATTTACTTTATCTAATTGTAATTTTTTTATATAGTAAAAATAATATCACCAAGTTTTAATATTTTTGTTTACCATTTAAAAAAATTTAAGAATACACTCTGTCATTGCTTTGTTTATTATTTAAGTAAAATTGTCAAAACAAAATTATGCATTAATGAAATATTAATAGAATATACGATTTTTTTTTTGAACTAAAATAATCATAATGCAAATCATACCAAACACAAAATGTTTTTGATATTTAAAACTCTAACAAAATATAAATTATGTGGGTAGTGACCACTTATCAATAGATACAGAAATATATATTGTGTTTGCAAATTCGTCTTTCCTCTTTTGTTTATAGAAAATAAGAATTGTTTCTTTTTTATCGACCAATAAAAAAATGGAATTTCCTTAGTATAATATACAAACACACACACACACACACATATATATATATATATTGTGTTTGCAAATTCGTCTTTCCTATTTTGTTTATAGAAAATAAGAATTGTTGCTTTATTATCGACCAATAAAAAAATGGAATTTCCTTACTATAATATACAAACATATATTATATAATTGTTGATCCTTAAAACATATGTTGTTGATCCTTAAAACATGATAATATCAATATTTAAAGAATTGAGAAAAAGTACTTATAATCCTCCCCATAATTATATTAATTGGAGTTCCTTATGATTATAAATTAAAATATTGTATATAATTGCTTTCCTAGCCAACGAGGGACCTTGAAATAATGCATACCTTTCCACTTCATTGTTAGAAGTTGTCTCCAAACTCCAAGCAAAAGTTGATTGGATTTGTCCTATGAAGTTGAAGATAATCCCACATCTCCCATCTAGTGTTTTTATACACATTTAGATTTAGTAAATGTATTGATTTGTTGAATAATTTGATATATATGAGATAGGTTGAACCTTATGTACATAAAAATCTCAAATAATAAAATATTAAACAACTATATGTACATAAAAATCTTAAATGATAAACTATTAAACAAAACTATAGACTTCTTGCTCATCTTTGTTGATAAATATTAAGAATTGTTGTTTTATGATTTGTTTAAAAAACAATGATGTTGTTGTATTACTATAATATACAAATATTTAAGGATATATTGATTTATATCACTAGACTATTTATTAATTTAACATTATTTAGAAAATATAAATATATTTTAAAATAAAATTTTAATAATCATATATTCACATTTATAAAAAAATTTAAAAAGTAATTTGACAATAATATAATTTACTTTATCTAATT
>APFE031724473.1:29042-47456 GCA_000404065.3 Pinus taeda
TTCAATATTGCTGGTAGGGTTTCGGGACTTTGATATTTTTGGTAAGGAGATTAGGTGAAAATGACAAGGGAGATGGTTGGGATGTGGGGAAAAATGGGAGTGAAAGGGATGACCTTGAGAACAGAAAAACAAAACCCTAGCTTTACTTGCGCTTTGACATTTTTAAAGAAAATATACATGAACCTCTCATTTCAATTTGATGGCATTAAAACACATTTCCCATGCTCATTTTCCTTTATCAAGTAAAATACTTTGATAATCAGAGGCCTACCAGCAATATTGAAGAAGTTTGGGGTTGTTTGGCATTTTACAGGCAATTTTTTGTGGATGCATTCCCAACAGGTTGTGTGCGCCCAACAGGTCGCGCTAGTGTATTTTCCCAACTGGTAAGACCCCCGTGACAGGTCGCGCTTGCCCAACAGGTCGCGTGCTTGTGTAGGAGGCTTTTGGAGGCCTTCCCTGTGTCGGAATTGGCTGCAGGATATCTCGTTGGAAATTCCATTGAGTCTGCTTTGTAACCCAACTGGAAGTTTTCAATTTGAAGTTCATTTGCCCTGTCAAAAATCAAATCTCCCAAGCCTGGTCAAAAAGTGCCAAATGAGGCTGCCTCATGGAACAACGCTGTTGCAGTCAATTTTGGAATGCCTTCCTTAACCCCAAATTGAGCTCATGATAGCTCATTGGAAAGCTCCTTGTGTCTAGCTATCATTTTACCCATCCAGAAAATCATTTGGCCAACCAATCTAGGAGAAAACTCGATTTTCCCAAGGTCACTTCAGAGGTGTCTTCGATTCTCCTAAGGCAACGGTATTCTTGACATTTCTCTCAAACCATGACACCTGTGAAAAAAGTGAAGGTTTTTTTTATTCTTTCGCATGCTGTGGATAAAAACCTCTCTCAGTTTCCAAAAATTCATCTTTTATTTCTCTAAAACATCTTTTGAGTGAAACTTATCCCGATGTGTGAAACAAGGAATGTTGCCGAAATGAAGCGAAATGAAGGGGATAAGGGGATTCTAAATTCTTGGGGAAATTTTTGGAAGTAGGGAGGGATGTTAGGAAGCAGGGGAAAGTGGAATCTCAGAGATTCAGTGAGGGGAAGGTGTCCAAAAGGGAAAAACACAGGCCCAACCTAGAAAATTGCCACGTTGTAGCTAGAAACTAGGGTTTGTGCGAAAATGAGGAATTTTGGGGATCTCAGGGATGGGAAGTGTTTGATAAGGTATATGAAAGATAGAGGAAGGTGTATCAACATCTAGATAAAATTTTTACTAATTATTTGACCATCGAAGAGAAATTAGCTTTCAAAACCCTAGGAGAGGGAAATGACCTTGCCTAGGTGCAACTGAAGCATGAACAAGGTGTAAAATGACTCATTAGACACTGAGATGATAATGAAAACCATATGAATGATGATAGACTCAACTGAATAGTGACATAGATTGTCATTTGGGCAACTTTGAAAAGAGTGAGAGCAAACCCTAGACCTAATGCCTAGTAACCAAATTTTGCTTGAAGGCTCACTGAAATGACAAAATTTGACCTTGACACTTCAAAATCACTTTGTAAGAGCATATTTGATAACTGGAGGAAGGCTGGAAAGACTGACACTAACAATATTTCTAACTTGTTTTATGACAATCTCTAAATCACCAAACACTTCCAAATATTGAACTTTAAGACCAATAGCTTTATATAGTCCTTGAACTAAGGCCTCATACTCAGCTGTATTATTTGTGCATTCAAATTCCAACCTACATGACATCATAGTTTTTTCTTCTTCAGGGCTAACTAAAATACACCCTGCTCCTGTACCTTCACTGGATTTATACCCATCAAAGTATAGTGACCAAAATAAAGAATTATCAACAATTTTATTTACAGTTTTCTCAGAAATATTGACACATCTTGATCTATCGGTTTGTGAAATTTTTTTGATTTGGGATGTGGAATTATTCACTAAGGAAAGAGATGGTTGGGGAATGTAATTTCCAAAGAATGATTCGAAAGAGTAATTCCCCAAAATATTATTATTGAATAATAATGGCTAATTCTCCTATTCAAATTTAGTGACAGTATGGGTCATATGTCTCTCCCGATCGATTTTGATTTGATTTGGCTTTCCTTTATAGGGTAGCCACATATGGGACCAATCGGTAGAAATATAACCGTGGAGTTTCTCAGACCAATCCGTACTCAAGATTAAACCATAAAATTCAGGTATATCGGCGATTAAGATATCAATTCTCTGAACCACTCGTGGATCAGCTAATAACCTGATAGTTACAGAATTGATTTCCCCTAAAACCTGGACCTTGGTTCTATCCAACTGCAGAATATGAATTGTAGACTTTTGGGGTTCAATGTTCTGTTTGGAACAAACTGAAGCTGGCATTATATTAGAGGATTCCCTTGAGTCAATCAAACAGTTGTGTAGATTTAGATTATAGATCTCATAGGTCAAGAGGAAAGGGGGAGTATGGGAATTTGATCTATCTCTGATTAAAATTGTATCAGTAGCTTCAATTCTACTAGAAGGCGGTTGACCTGAATCATTTGCAGCTGTAGTGATCACATCACTAGGAAGAGGTGAAGAAGGTACTGCATTTAGTTCCTTAAGAAGCAATTTCTGCTGATGTTTGAGTTTGGTAAGCTCAAACATAGTAATATTTGCCTTTGTCTTCTTCATATCATCAATAATATTGTAATCCATTGAATCCGAAACTAACAACGTCTTAGATGTTGAAGGTATATTTGAGGATGATGGTTGATTTTGGAGTGTTGTTGCTGCCAATTTATTTATGGGTACCTTTTCCTTTGTAGTAGTGGTACCTGCACTCCTTTTCTTTGAAATTGACTGAACAGGTTCAGGAGTACCTTTACTCCTGGTAGTCACAGGGCACGCTTCTTGTTCATTTTCTGTGTCAGAGTTGGGTAAAATGAAGTCCCACATTCCATGGCATTCGACAACCTCCTCTTCTTCGGGTTCATCGGATGGTAAAACTCTTTCATCTTCTTCTTCCTATTTAGGATTTGAGTCTGCATTAGATATAACATTTGGTGGTTTTGACTCAGGTTTCTTAAAATTCCTAAATGGCTTCTTTGTTGAAGTTTCTACTACTTGTTTTTTGATTTCAACCATTTCATTTGACATTGTTTTGAGGACCTTTTGTAGACCCTCCATTTCATATGGATCTTTAGGGGTTTTCTTCTTTGAATAATCTTTAAAATAAACTTTTTTGGATTTCCTATCTTCAACAAAAACTTTCTTTTCTAAAGCAATAATGTGTTTCTCTACAACAAGCGCTTCTTTCATGTTTTCGGCTAAAGTTGGTTTTGTAGCTCTATCTACAAAAATGGCTATATTTAAAGGTAGGAATGTTATATACCACTCACTTCTGATTTTCTCACTTGGCTTGGAGTCGGTCGGAATCTTATTTAAGAGTTTATTGAATCAGGAGTTAAACTCCTTGATAGGTTCTCTAGATTCTATCCTTAGATTCGAAAGATCATTAATTAGTGTCGCTAAAGATCTATCATCGCGATACTTAGTGAGAAACTGCTCTTGAAATATGTTCCAGCTGGTAATGGATCCAGAGGGTAAGGAAAAATACCAAGACCCAATTGATCCTTGTAAAGTGTAGGGGAAAAGCCTAACGACAACATCTTCTTCTGTTACTCCTTTTAGATTAACTGATAACATGAAATTGTTAATATGTTCTTTAGCTAATGTTCCAGCATCTGGATTAAATTTCGTTAACCATTTGTCAGGATAATTAGGTAATGGATGTGATGGTGCAGGCATAGTGACCACACCAGGACTATTCCATGGATTCTGAGCCATCTTAGAACTAATAACAATTGCTGATGAAATTTCAGGTGTTTGGAGAGGAGTTGGTATTGAAGATTGAATAGGTTGTGATGTTGAAATTGGTGATCCCTGCTGAACAACAATATGTAATGGGGGTGTTATCACTTAGAACTAAAAATACCTGATATATGTAACTTTTCATCCTAGCCTGATGACAAAGGTCAGTGTTAGTCTATTCTTGTTTTAATTCCTCTTCCCTTAGAGTCTGAAGTTTTAAAGAGGTCATGAGTCAAGTTTATTTTCGCAGCGCAAACTCTATTAGGCAATTTCGCAGCGCTTTTATAGTTTGACATTTTCGCAGCGCAAACTCTATTAGGCAATTTCGCAGCGCTTTTATTGTTTGACAGTTTCACAGTGCAAACTCAATTAGGCAATTTCGCAGCGCGTCATTCAAATTTAAAACTAACAGTGCTGCGAAATCATGGATTCGTACATTTCGCAGCGAATCTTTCCCGAAATGTCAAGTCCGTTAGGTGAGTCATAGACCGTGTCTTCTCATGTCAGTTCATGTACCCCTCTTATCACATTCCACCATTCTTTGCCATTATCACCCCCACTAGATCTGTTGATACGCACGAATCATCATTTCCAAGAAAGACCACTGTGCATAAATCTTAATGATGGTTGTAAATCTTGCATGAATGACAAATCTGCAAGATTGCAACTTGAGAGATTTAAACGGCAGGATTTCAAACTCAAATACAATGATAATCAAGCGAGGATGATAATCAAGCGAGGCTGAATCACAATCCAAACTAGGGTTGATAGTCATTGTTTGTGAATATTTGAAAAAATTCAATGGAGAAGAAGGAGCACAGATCTGGCAAATGTCTAAGGACTAAACCTGAAGGCCTAGATATAAAACTAAGGAATAAAGAGGTGGAGAAAGCATTCAAAAAGGCAGGGTGCTGGAAATTTTGCAAAAAATTACAAGGAGGACACGCACAGGTAACCAAAGAATTCGCACTTAACTTCACAGGCTTAAATTCAAAGGTAGCTATGATAGAATTGCAGGTTTCGCCGAAGGTGATATCTACAGTGACATAGATCCTACGAGGACAAGAGCAATGGTTTAAAAATTTCAAGTTTGACATGAATCCTTGCAAGGAGTTCTTAAAGAATGAGTTTGGAGATGCAGATTTAAGTAAGGCAGTGCCCAAGAGTTATGTCAAAGAATATTATTCTCATTTACTCACCTACATACAAAAATATCTGACTTGCGAAGGAAGGTATAAAAAGGTTTACTCATACCATTTTAAGCTCCTTTTGCATTTCACAGGGAAGGTCTCCATAGACTTACCTTTTTATCTTTTCCGTAGTTTGAGTAAGATGTGTGATAAGGTACAGCTGAGGAAGGAGGATTGTGAAACCTCTTTGTTTCATCACGGTTTGATCAAACTACTGGTTTTAGATGAGCTCCAAAAGGTAGACAGAGATTGGAATTCATTCATTTTTATGGTTGGATTCAGAAGCCAGACTGGCCTCATTCCTCTACCTGCAAGAGATTTTACAATAGCAGAGCTCCAAACAGAAGCAAGAGCTAAGAGGATTCCAAATTCACAAGCAAGAAAACAAGTGAAGCCACTCATCATTCAAGATCCACCTCAGCAATCAACTAAGGAAAAAGATCAAGGTAAAAAGACTGTACCTAAAACAAGCACATCTGAAGTAGCCTCAAGGAGAAGAACAAGAAGCCAGATGACTAAGGAAAAAGGTAAAGCTGTAGCAGTTGAAGAAAGTCCAGTTTCCAAGGGAATCCTAAATGATTTATTACAGGCTATTGACTTTGAACGGTCCCTACCAGTGTAAGCTGAATTGATACAGTCAGAATAGGAGAGTACCAAGAAAGCCAAAGCCTCAAAAAGGCTTAAATTTGATGAGCCAGCTAAAGAATTTGTTTTTAAACCTAGAAGACCTATGACAAGGAGATTCCAGCAAGTACAGGAACCACTGCCAAGAACAGAGGAAACAGGGGAAGGGACACAACGCCAGCAAAGGAAGAACACAGGCAAAACAGTTATTACATCCAAAGAAGACCATATAGCAGACCTGAAGAGAAAATTGGAATCAGCTAAGCATGAGATTGCCAAATTGAAGAAAGCTGCTAGAAGACATGCAGTCATACAAGCAAACTATTATAGAATTAAAACTCTATGGGAAGAGAATGCAGCTGTAGAAGTGGTTGATTGTAATACACAATTTCACACCTAGACAGTGCCGGCAATCAAAGAAGCTAAGTACATCAGGATGATTAATATGCAACTAAGAGCTGGGAATAAGGTTATGAAGAAACAAATAGAAGATCTGAAGGCACAGCTAAGCCAGCTCAAAGGACCTGCTAAATGAGTTTATATTTCAAGTAAGATTTTGTTTCGCAATTTTGATAAGTTTGCTTGATCTTAGCTTTCTGAAGAAGCCTAAATCCCTATTTAGCTTTTGGAAAGTCTAAAATAAGTTTTGGCAACCAAGTACTCCATTAATAAAGGTCTCAGGTTAAAAACAAGGTTTTTTAAACAACTCAGCAGTTTCGTAGCGCGCTACGAAACTGCTGAAGGTGAGGATTTCAACATAACTCAAGCAGTTTTGAAGTTGAAGCGGGAAAATTTTGAAGGACAAATGTATACAACGTGAACACCTGAAGTTACAACAGCCAATCAGACTAGCACAAGTGGAAATAAATGGTTTGGACCAAAAAGTTTCATTTTGTCATACCATAAGAAAATTAAGGCATGAATCAGACAACTTGAATGCATTTTCCTTTTTGTTTTCAAAATAGTGGATGACACATCATCAAATCATGTTTCATAACAGTGGACAGCACATCAAAACATGGCCACCATCATATTTTGAGGGACAACAATCAAAAACCGACTTATGAAGAATTGAAAACCATAAAGCCGAGAAGCAAGGATAGTCTCCTAATTTTTCTGAACAGTGAAGAAGATACAGCATTTAAGAGCAGCGTGGAGCATTGAACACCCATCTCAGCTAAACTGAAAGAGAACCAGATGTCAAAGAAAGGGATTATGTTAATCAAAGCCATTATGCATGTAATATGGAGTTAGAGTCATATTTGATTTAGATCTCTAAAAAACTCCAGTCAACACTTTGTTATATTTATTAAGTAGTTAGAGTTTAAGAGTTGTCAGTAATAGAAGTAGTTTTCGAATTCCCCTCATGCTTGAGGAGGAATCTCGATCAGTTAGAATAAGAGCTCTATATATAGCTGAAACAACAATGTAATCAGGGTTGGAAATCTTATAAGAGACTGGTATTTGGCTGATGTAAAACGCTATTTCAGTAATACAAGTTTGGCTTTACTTCTCAGGATTCATGAGGGATCTTTACGTTTAGAATATGTGATTTTGTTCTTTCCTTAATTATTGTAGTGGTATGGATGTATAATCTCTCAAAATTCACTGAATGTGCTCTGACTTCCTGTATACATTTATAAACTGTGTGGTCCTATATGAGTTTATGTTGTGAATGTTTAAATGTTGAATGCCTTGACTTCTATGTAAGGTTGAGTTTATTTTGGTATTGAGATGTTGTTGACTCCATAAGCCAAATGGATAGTAGTTAATGTGTTTCCACCATTCATATTTTTCATAGTTATTCTACAAGAGTTAGCCATCTTATCTATAATCAAAATCCTTAATCCATTCAGAGAGAGCCCTCTCAGGTTGAGGAGGCTAAGCCTCAGCCTAAAGTAGGTTTGAAATAGTTTCTGAGTCAACCTGACCAGCAGCCTATCAGGATTTGATTTTGAGATAACAGGGGGAGTGGATGTTTGAATTTGCACTGGAGAAGATGAAATGGAAGATGATGAAGAAAAGGTCTCATTGTCAGATCCTTCAGTGTTCTTTTTAGCCTTTTTCCTTTTCGGTAAAGGCAACTCAGTAGGTTCAATACAGAGTTTTCCACTTTGAATTCTGGTGAGAGGGTGAGGTAGATTGAATTCGAAGTCTCACTACCTTGAGGTACTTCAGATTTCTGTGGTGATATTGAAAAGCCTTGAAGTTTCTGGATGAGAGATTGTACTTCAAGAGACTCAGGACTTAATCGTTCTAGAGTATGATGGGATTCAGTAGTGGTAGTTGATTCCTCTTCTTCTCATTTGGATATCAGTGTTCCAGAATGCAAATGGGAGGTCCGAAGAGAGGTAGAGGGAGATTTACTCTCAGAATGGTTTATAGGTTTTCATTTACTTGTCATTCATAGTTCATGCCCTCCTTCTAGCGCCAAAAATGTTGATTCCTCGAAAATCGTTGGAACAACATCGGGGGAAAACCACCTGGGGCGGACCTTAATGCAACTCCTTTTCCGTTTGGTGTGGTGGCTCCGACTGGAGATAATGGGACCAGTTTCCCAATGATGAATACAAATGTAATGGATGAGTGAGTAGTTTTCTTATCTAATGGTAATGGATGAATGATTTAATCTAAAAAGTAAAATTATGAATAACTATTCTATCCCGGGAAATTTCTATTTCTAAGTGCAATGTTTGATAATCTGTATTCACAAATAAGCATATAGATGAATCTATTTGATAAACAAAGACATTCATTCATATAATAATTGCTTTGTTCAAATAGTTGAAAAAAGTAATTAATAAAACATTGTTACACTTATCTTTTATATATTAATGATACATGTATGACTAAAAGAATAACATCCTTTAAACATCCAATAGTGAAAAATATAAAGAATGTTGTTGAAAACACATACATATATTCAATAATAGCAAGAGTAATCAAATAAAAATTCACATAAAAGAATGAATTCATATCATAGATAGTAGTACCATAGGTGTTGTAAATCATTCCCAATATCAATCGCAATTCGAATTCCTTCTTTCAACTTAGAGATACTTTCATATCAAGGCAATAGTGCACATCCACATAAAATCTCCTTCATTCAAATTTGGAATAATGGCCCACTCTTCATAAGAAATATACCAGAAGTACAATAATGAAACTTCCAGGTTTGAGTCTTATACAAAAACTGAGGACCCTTTCTAGATGCGTGAAAGGGTCTATAAATACTTAATTAAACTAACTAACTACAAAAATAAAATGCTATTTAATTGGTACAACTGGATTTTGAATATCTTCTCCACAACAAGTTTGTTGGTAGTCGGCAACATGATTCATCACTTCGGCTATTCTCCTTTTGATCTGAGTTAGTATATTGCAAGCATCGGTTCCAATTCTCGAGGGCGGCTGAGACAAGAATGGAGCTGAGCCGAGTATGTGGCATCGTGTATCCTGGGAATGATACAACCAATTGCATGTTTTAGACACTTGACGATGGCTATCTCGCTGTATGGTTTTACTAGGAACAACTAATAGGTGTCCCAAGTTAAGCTTTGAATACCTGCAATTAACCTTCCATTCTTTTCCAACTCCTGATTGCATGCTTGCTCCAGTGTCTTAGCTAATAGCAATTTACCTGGGGTACATTGTGAAAACATATTAGACAAATAGAGAGTGCTATTGATTAATTCAATGAAGTTACTTGTAGATAATCTACATCTAGAAACTTCTCTCTCTACCTTCATCAACTCAGACTAACATTCTAAGAATAGGATTTCCTTATGTGATTCTAGGATTTTGGGCAGATTTGCTGCCTGTCCCTCACTCGTGTCTTGCTAAGCGAGAAAATTTGTCAAGGTCTCGTTGGCCTACTCTAAATCCTGTCTAGCATCAACTAATTTATCGATTATCGATGCTGTTATATCACAAAAAGGCTCAACCTAAGAAATATTATGACACAACAGTCTTATCTGTGTCACCAATGCTTTATTAATCTGTAGCACTTCTATTATGAAATCGGCAGGTTGTGGAAGACTCTTGAAATTCTCTATTTGAGGTGATAGCTGAGCAATTTTCTCATCTTTTGTTTTTTCCATTACTTCATTCATCGTCTTCAACTTTGCCAATTCTTCTGATAATTCTTTCTGCTTTTGAATCGCGCTTGAGTCCATCCTCTGTTTTTCTTCAAGCAACTGCTTATTCAATTGATTATTTAATTGTTGTTGTGTTGAAAATCATTGTTCCAACTATTCAACTTTCTGTTGTGCTTCAGACAGCTGCGTTTGCAAAAAAATAATTGCCTGGTCTTTTTCTTTTAATATATTACTCACTTCCAATTCCTTGTCCATGGTGGTCACCGAATAGGCTCTAGCATACTGGGGAAGCTTCGTTAGGTCATCGGAAGGATCAAACTCCTCCTCCCAAAATACATTGGCTATCTCTGTTTGCTTTGGAAATAGGGAAGGTTGATCAATCCTTCTCCTTTTTCATTGTGGCTTCACTACAGCCCTGTGTTTTGGACTGTAAAAGACATCTAATGGAGGTATATCCTCCACCTGCAGAATGATTTGATCCGAGGGATCCTTGGAATTATTTCTAGGTCTGTACTAGGGGGTAGGCCGCTGGTTCCTTCACTCGGAACCTTTGTTTACGCTGTATCATGTGTATCTGTTGCTTTGGGTGTATCGGCACCTTTTGGACCTTCCAAATTGCTTATGATGGAGTCAAATTGCTACAATTCTTGGAGTAATTTCGAATCAATCTAGGTATCCACATTGACATTCTCGTTGTCCTTATCTTGCTCCTTTTTCTACTCTTACTCTTCTATTTTCTCCTATTCCTTTTTCTGTACTTGCTCCTACTCTTTCTCTTTATCTGTCTCGAGAACCTTTGATGGAGCAGGAGGTTTTTTGATGAGTCATTGTTCAGGCTCGCTTGATTGTGTCATCGAGGCAGTAGCTAGTAAATCCAGAGGTAGAGTTTGCAACCTCTGCTCTCTGAGTTTATTGAATTATACTAACCCTTCATCATTATATCTCATTTTAGATAGTGCTTGGACCTGAAATAATCACTCCCCCAAAGAAAATAAGTCATCAAAATTGTCTTCCTTATGATCAAACTTTGTGAGTTTGGCCTGTTCAAGCACATTATAGACTACTTTCCTTGGGTCAAATCGCCTATTAGGAATGCTAGCAAGATTTAGCATATTTATCTTCTTTGCTTCCTTCTCTGCATGCTTATAGTCATGCAAAGTATAAACACCGCATCTTAGAGGAAAAGGAGGCCAAACATGCTTCTTTGAAGTCCTCAAAGTCTTGGTTGCTCCTGTGGACGTAATCTGATAGGCTAATTCTCTAGCCAATAGCTTGTCGGGTATGTACAATGGAAGGACATGAGGCCTCGCAAGGCTGCCGAAAACTCTTATGTATGTGAATTTATCCTCTCCAAACTAGTTTCCTAGAGCAGTTAGGTGAATCTCTGCTTGTGGATTAATCTTCGAAGCAAGCTTGTCAAAAATGGCACGGTAAATGGGCAAAATAAAACCATTACAAACTTGATACAGGTGGTCCTTATAATATGCTTTCCACAACTTCTAGTGATAAATGTGAATTGGCACGGGGTCTTGTGGAGTCCATGTCCACCCCAGTACAGGAAATTCAGAGTTGAAACAGAGAGTATCTAAAATATAGGTACTAAAATAAAACGGAGGAATAGACCTATCGGTAACACGAGTTTTATTTCGAAACTCAAGGATGGCAGTGGCTAAATTATGAGATAATATATTTCCCCAATCCATTATCTCACTGTCGCTTCCATTAAAGGAACCATTTCAATTGTGAATTTTGTGGAATCATGTAATCCCCAAATCCTACACATCATCGCCCCGCGTAACAATAAGTAGAACACAATGAATCGATAGAGTACTTACCCGAAGAATCATGCTTGTGCCTTGCGGGGTTCTGTCTCCATTCCCGAATAGGTGCTGATTCAGTTTCATTCTCAATTCTGAACTTCTCCAGAAATGCTTTGTTGTATTTCTTTTGTGGTTCAGGAAAGTGGTACATTTTTCTCAAATCATCAGGTTGAAACGAGCCGAAGACTCTCCCATCGACTATGCAGAATGTTCTATTCATAACAGGGATTTCCTCTACTGTCCACCGCACGAGATCTTTATACGGAAGAATTTTCTCTTGAGCTGTTATTCGGTGTAGATAAGAGTCAGCTAAATCCTTTAGGGTAGCCTCTGACTTTCTGGTTGAATCTGCAATAGCTTGCACCGATACCATTTCAGGCTCTTCAACTTCAATTAGATTATAGATGCTTTTCCAGCTAGTTTTGCCGAGGCCAAGACAGGTAGTGTTTGAAATCAACCCTTTCTTGCATGGTCCTAGATCAATGGTGGATTGTCCTATTATAGTGGGAGCTGAAGCTGCTGCAAATCTCTTGGATTTCTTCCCCATTTGTCTTGAATTTTTTGCTTCGGCAGAGCTCTGCGCAGGAGATAAAAGGAACGTAATATAGAAAATAGGTGGTGCGAGCCAATATGAAAGAGTTACATCAATTAACAAATAATAAAGGATTAAAATAATACTACCGCAGATATAATCTTAGGGGAGATCTCGGCATAATTGCTCCATTAATTGGCCACTTTAACATGTCAATCATTTAAATGCCCATCATATCATTTATTCGCCGAATGATTCATTCAAGCATGGCTTTGATTTTTGGCGGATAATCTAAGTGAATCGCTGTCAAGAACAGGAAGGCTTTTAATAATAATCTAAAATAATACACCCAAGCCTTTTCAGTCTATTTTGAAATTCGCGCTTAGCTTCATTGCAATTGGAATGAGAGAAATGCTTGAATGGTAATATTTGTGTCATTTCAAAAGCCCTGACCCCCGTTGGCGATATATTTTATCACATCAAGAGTTTTATAAAGGTATTTTTAACATGTGTGCGCTACACTCCCCGATTGCCGATAGCGATGTCACATCGGAGAGAAGTAGGAGGGCATTTTGTTACACTTGCTTGCCTTTCC
The DNA here is from genome assembly GCA_000404065.3 of Pinus taeda. NCBI lineage: Eukaryota > Viridiplantae > Streptophyta > Pinopsida > Pinales > Pinaceae > Pinus > Pinus taeda. The sequence continues at coordinate 41,768 of APFE031724473.1, forward strand.
TGATATCCGATAGTTATTCACTTTTCATATCGGGGTAAACCAATGGGTCTTTTCGTTATGCATCCCTTGTTGTTGCAATATGCGATCTTGTGATCGCTTTATCGCAATAATAAAGAATTATTTATTTATTTCATAAGACCATTTTATATTTGTTCAAAAGGTTTATAATGTATTGTTTCTTTCGGACCTTTTGATGAAGGATGAGTTGATACCAATTTTATTCACACATCTATAAAAAAGAGGGACCCATTTCATATTATAGTTAAAAAGAAAAATTTTATGAAATGGGGAGTTCTTGTACAGCACAACACATTCACAAATGATAACGTTCACAATTCCACAATCATATGGAAGAAAACTTGAAGAGCCTTATTAATAGAAAGGAGAATTACAACCCAGTTGTTTGATCCAACATCATTCTCCCAGCTTCAATCCTTCTTCACCTCATGAGATATCAATATCATACCAACAAGAATACAATGCTCTTTCCTCAATTACAAACTATCAGCACTTCCTTGGAATTCACAATGTTCCAGCCTCTAGATCTCTTGGATGAGGAATCCATTTATAGATGTGTGTAAGGGTGTGAGTCATCCATGGAGTTGGATTAGTGTCATTCCACTTGTTACAATGGGTTCCATAAGAGAAGGGATTAGAGATTTTCTTAGATCCCTTATTCATCCTTGGGCGAATTCAGAGAGGAAAGTGGCATAAGAGAAAGTTCTAGAAGATCCCATGGGCAATCAACTGACAAATGTCCTATATATTTGTCCATCCTCACCCATCGCACCCTATAGAAGGCCTAAATAGTATGCATCACACACTGGTAGTGTACCACTCAATATGCATTGCACTCTGTCAGTGGAGCAATCAGTATGGTTCAATTTAGGCAATTTCTCGATGGTTTCTCAGATGGAACTTTTGGGGAATGATGTATTCAGATAAATATGTTCCTTTAGGGTATGAAACAACTCTTCTAGGGGTTGATAAGCCCTAATACATCAACATATAATTTTGGGGTTGATGTTCCCAAATATGACTATAATAGGTGGGCACAAAATCCATGGCACCCATCTCTAGATGAAGCCATTTTCTCAAAAAACTTGTAATAAAAACTGCCAAATTTCCTAGGCTAGTCTTTTGAAAAATAGTAGAACCACTACTCATATGCCTACTCTGTCATAGGTAGTTATGGATCATTGGCTGAGGTAGCTTAGGATTTGGACTCACTAACATCATACCTATTACCTCACTCTTTTCCCTTTCCCTATGCAAATAAACTGGCCTATTCTGTGCAATATTGAACTTAAGAAGTTGTGCCTATCCACCACTACCTACAGCAACAGCACTAGAAGAGCTAGCAAGAGAACTAGCGGGAGGACCAACATCACAACCATGCCATACAAGACAAAAATCCAAACCAAACAATCAACTGTGTAATCAAGAATTTCTTCATGTTTCAGATTCACACTCATATATAAATGTTTAGTGCGAAGAACTGGCATGTGGTTTACATGAAAGCCTCCAGAAGGCATCATCATACTTTCCATTCTCATTAAGGAGAACCCTCATGCTAAGACTAATACTGAAATTTTTTTCTCTTAAACATTTTTCACTACCAAACATTTTTTAGGAGAATACAAGACATTTAGATTCTCTTTTATTTGTTTAGATAGATCATGTATCCCCTTGGTGAATGCTAAATGACTATCCCACCCCAATAGCAGTACATAAGGTTCTCTTCTCTCCTCAGTGAATGTTGAATAATTGTCCCACCCCAATCATAGTTTGGCACACTTGGTTTTGGTGTGTTCGTTTAATAGAATTACTAATTACCAGGGCCCAAGGGTCTAGATTCCATGTGTTTCCTTAGTGAGTGTGTTCATGGCTAGCCCTGGCTCTTTCTCGTAATTAATTAGTTCATCCACTTCTTGATCATTGGATACACCTACCCGCATGCACATTTTTGATGTCAAACAAGGAGTGAGGGATAGGCATTGGTCGCTAGTCAAGCTAGTCATTCGGATCTACAGTTAGCTTGTCCATGCATAATACTTATGCTTGTTCAACACAAACTCAGCTAGTGGAAACACAATCATAGATGTATATTATTGATGAGGTGCAAGCTATTAACCATGTTTACCACTCCTAAGAAGAGTTTTCTTGTAACTAGAGTGGTAAACTATATATAGGGTAGCACAGAATAAAGGATTGGCCCTAGTCTAGATCCTCTACTAGAAAAAGGGCTCACCATGGAAAACCCTTAAACTTCACCTTCAAGCTTAAGTACATAGGACATATACAACCAAATTAGCTTACATAAGACTCAAGGAGTATAAACAAGCAATGATATATTTTTACAAGCTTTCCTTTATTTGTGCGGAAAGCCAAAGAAAATTCTTATTTTTATTCAGATATTTAGCTCCTCAAGGCACATTGATCACCTTTTTTGGCACTATTGCAGCGAAGGTCATTTAGTTCGAAAAAGTGTCTAGTCTGACAGCATGTTTTAATATGTTTCTATTTCTCGACCAAATTCCTCCCTGAAGCAAGAAGACCAACTATCGAAGCAGAACCTGTAATAAGGTAGCGTGAATAATGTTTAGTGTTGCTCCTCAATCTAATGTTTCAATATGTTCCCAACACTTTCATTAAAAAAAAAATTATAGCAACACATATAGCCTTATCAAAGTAGGGAATTGTTGCTTGCAACCCTCCTGTTTATGATTATGAATTCCAAGAATTAAATTTTTTTAAACCAAGTAAACATATACATCACTCAAGTCACACTAATGCCTATTGAAAATCTCTACGATGTCAATATTCTCTATAAATAATCTATTATATTTTATGATTCATCTTCCCCATACAAATCATAAATTTAGATATATTATTATGAACCTATATTTTATTGTGTATTTATTAGTGTTATATTTATAGTGATTTAATAGGAAAATAAGCCTCTTATATAAATTCTTTATTTTAACTAGTGAAAAATATAAATAGAACTATAGTACAAGAGAAACACCATAAAAATAAAAATTACGTTAAGAAACCAAATATGTGAAAACTAACAAGAATATGGACGATATGTTTCTTCTTAAACAATCTAGAATAGAAGGAAAAATACAGAGATAATCTAGTATTGTAGAGCCGTGACACACTCTACTCTCCTATAATATCCCAAGAAATGTTTTTTCTCCTCTGGTTTGTTGTATCTCTACTCTTCTTAGTGCTCTACTTGCTATAATAGGATACAAACTAGTGTTCCCTCTTTTGGCTAAAGCATTAACACCCATTCTTCATCACTAGGTTTATAATTTTTTTATTCTTTAATGCTTATATAACACTAGTGTGTTCTCATATGTTATTAACTCTACATAATACAGTGATGGTGAGTAAATGGAATCTCCAATTGAACATGCAAGATATAATTAATTGTTACTTTGTAGGAGCACAATCATCATATACTTCAAAATCCTTTTGAGGAAAAAAAATACTATGTAAAATATATAGGAGGGTTGGATAAGTTATTTCCAGTTATTCTAGAAATATATAGAGAGATATAAAAGGGTTAAGTTAATAACTTTTATAGACTATTGAAGGTAGGTTGTTGATGGAAATGTTATGGGTTCCAAATTAGTGGAGTCCCTTGGGGCTACTCACCACTCTTTTAACTGATGATTGGCACTAACCTCCTTTTAGATATTTTAGACTTAGGGGGGATCCCAAGAAGATGATTTCACGGAAACCTATGCCCTAGTAATTATTTTCTTTATATCCATGCCAAATCTCCTTATGGATCTCTCAAATATACCAAAAGAAAATAGACTTTTAAAAAGGATAGTGTAACCTCACCAATGCCATTTCTATGTAAAGTGAAAATTTTCTCAAGACCATATCTATATAGATTGATTCCTAAACAATATTGCAATAAGAATCCTAAATAGGTCTCCAAATATATTGTGAACCTATTGTTAACCAACCATGCCCTAAAAATGGACAAAAAGATTAGCAATACTACCAACCATATCCATACAAGTGAATCCAAAAATTAGCCCTATCTTTTGGAAAGGGGCTATCTAAAAATAGTTAAATTATGACCATAATACGAGTAATTTTTAAATTGATAATATACTTATAAAAAATTGATCATTAATATAACAAATCCCTCCATCAATTTCCCTCACATACTTTTAAAATCTTGATCAAAGTATTGGTTGATTTAAACAAACCCGTAATCAAGATATAACATTTATAAATGGTTCCATGCTTGATCAAGTTATTAAATCAATTGAATGAACAAATTTTATCAAGTGGATAGAGAGAGCGGGGGTGGGGCGCTAACATATGGACCCTTTTCAACATTTCATGGATCATAAGTAGTTTAAATAGCTCAATCTAGCATTCATCCACCTATCTCCCTAACCTATAGAATGGAATTTGAACCAGAATATATATATAATATATAATAATATAAATATATATATATCGTATACAAACACTTATATAATTTCATTATGGAAACATAAATGTGTTGCTAAAGCTTTTTGTTTTGGCAACTAACAACATTTGTGTTATTATTTTTATTACCAATTATGTATTGGCAAACATAAATATTGACATTTTTTTAATCCTTAGGTAATGCACAAATTATTGAAAACAATCCATTGATAAATGGTTGAAAATAAATCAATTATGATACAAATTGGATCATTATATTATTTTTCATCTATATTGATGCTTTGAGAGTGGAAAATGCGGAGGAATTAGTTCATAAAACAAATTATTAGATGGTACCAATTTGGTTAATTAAGGTCTAAAACCTTCTAGAAATAGTTTGCATTAAATGTAACTCTTTATGGGGATGAAACTTTTCCACTTAAGTGTTGCAACTACTAACACTATTATACACATTGTATCTTTTTAACTTCCAAAAAATCACCACAATTAGAGTTTTTATACACATTGGTACCTCTCCAACCTCCTAACAATCACCTCAATCATAGTTTGTATGCCAAAGTTATAGCACCTAGAAGTTAACCTTCATGCTTTTACCACAGTGATTCAAGAAGATTCCATGTCAACTCCCGTTATCCATGGAATAGGGGCTATCCACATTACCAAGATGAAGGAAACTCTAGAAGATTCAATATTATAAGACTATTTAAGAGTTGAAGGAGTCAAACTTAGCCACTACTAGGCTATTGGGTTTTGTTATAAGTTTCATAACTGGGTTCCACTCTATTCAAGTGCATTTTATTCCATAGATGAGAAGAGCAGTTGAGAGTTGATAATCACAAAGAAAAGAGAGAAAGTTTGTGCACTATATCCTAGGGCCATAAGTATCACTTTTTGGTACTTTCAACCACTTATTCCTAAGGGTTTCCTAGGTCATATCTTGTTATTAAGGTTTGTGAGTGACCGTTGTATATTTTATCTATTTTTTACATGTTCACATATTTCTTGTATATCCAATAAATAATAACTTAATAATTCCATAAATCTAAAGAAAAATTAACCCTCATAGTACAACTTTTTTATTTTAAACATAATAATATTAGATCTATTGTGAATAATTGTCCACTGGAATATACATGTCAGTTTACAAATCATATATTGTAAACATTGTCAATTTTTTCTTTAATTTATTTATTTTGAAATAAATAATTAGCAATTCTTTTTAGAA
>APFE031724478.1:0-50251 GCA_000404065.3 Pinus taeda
TGGCCTGCATTGCTACGCAGTTCACCTTCTGCTTCTCTGCGTATACCCGCAGATCTCCTTCTTCTGGACTGCGTGGCCACGCACTGCTCCTTTCACTGAACTGCGTACAGTACGCACCCAATGGCACTATCGCGCCGCGTACTTGCCAAGAGATACGCACTCAAAAGAATAACTGCGCTGCGTACTTTCACAGCAGGTACGCACCCAGAAGAATAATCGTGCCGCGTGCTACTACAGAAAGCACGCACCTGAACCACTGTTGCCCTGCGTACCTACGCACTGAGCCTTCGCCACTTCTGCGTACCCACGCACAGAACCTTCGGCGCCTCTGTGTACCCATGCACTGAACCTTCGGTGCCTCTGCGTACCCACGCACTGAACCTTCGGCGCCTCTGCGTACCTTGAACTAGGGCTGAAATAACCTCAGATGCTCAGATCTGAGCTTGTGCTAAAGAGATCACCCTTCACCAATTCTCTTCTAACTTCTCCTTTATAAATCAATCTTTTAAGAACCGAGAACCTAATAGATCAGATCTTAAGATATTCAAAGATACAAAAGATGCCCAAGCCAAATGATCTCCTTTGCTTTATATAGGCAAGCTCTTCCTCAAATCAAGGATCATGGGCTCAAATAATAATAATAAATAATCAACTACCACGGATCAAAACCATGATAACCCAATACTGTTGGCTAAATACCATGAGAAACCCACGTGTGGGCGCTTAACTGCCTTGGAATTGTGGTGCACTGGGTACGCACCTCATGGATGGATAATCCGCGTATTTGGACGCGGTCCCTGCATGGCATACCTGCGGGTACGCACCTCCTGAACTGTTCTCCTGCGTACTTCTTTATTTTTATCAAAATGAGAGCCAGGCCATGGGTGTTGCCATCAAGTACAACATCTGAAATTATACCAGAACCATAATGCCAACATTGTTTACTTGAAAAGGAAGAATGGTGTTGTTAGCGTTTCATTTTGTGATGGAGAGAGATGGAGAGGTTGTATGAATTTGGAGAAATGAGAGAATGAGTGAAGTATAATGAAGGCTTTCAGAAATGAGTTAGCCATTGGGATGCATTCAATTCGATGATTTGGTGCTTAAATGGATGGATTTGAAATGAGGATGCGACAAGAATTAAAAATGGTGGACTATAATGGATTTGACAAGTGGATATCACCCATGATTTCCAATGATTTCGTTTTATTTTGATAGTACTATGTCCATATAATTCATACATGGAATATATTAATCCTTATTGTAAAACTAAAGTATTACATACCTTCAACTGATTTTCTAACCTTTATTTGTGCTTTGATATCTTCTATAGCTACTTTGTACTTAAAAGGATTCATTTATTCTTCAATTTGAGCCATCAAGTGTTCCTGTCAAATTGGCTACAAAAATCTTATTAGAACTACAAAAACTTGTCTGAGCTGTAGAAAGTCACTAATTTTGTAATTGACGGATTTTTTTTCTTTTAAAAGAAAGGGATACTTAGCAAAAAGGAACACATTTGTTTTAGGAATAAATGGTAAAGAGAGAAAATACAAGTTGCCAACAAGAGTTGGTTTTCACTTTAAATTTTCTCTATAAGCATGCCAATAACATGTTGGTTTTCATGTTGATATATATATATATATATATATATATATATATATATATATATATAATATATATATATAATATATATATATATATATATATATATATATATATAATATATATATATATATAGATATATATACATAATTTACTTATAATTATAATATATTATTATTACATTTTTATATAAAGAAGAATAAAATTTCTAAGGTGGAAAAGAAGAAGAATTCTTCTCAACCATCATCAATTCTGAATTGTCTTGGAAAATTTTGACAAATTATTTTTGTGTTAATGGCTTCTAATAAAGTCTACGTCAATGTCCATTCACTAACAAAGGAATTTTCTCTTCATAAATAGTCTTGATTCTAACTCCACCATTGTCAAGGACATTTTCAACCTCTTAAGGTCCAAGCTAGTGAGTTTGGAATTTCCCTCAGAAATTTTTGAACTTTGAGTCAAAGAGTAATTCCCAATCTCCTGGATGAGATTTCCTTTCTTTAATTTACTTATGATGCCATATGCATCTCTATTGTTGAACTAGGTTCGTCTTCTATAGGGCTTCTTGTCTTATTTCATCAATCTCATTGAGTTGTCCCATCCTTTTCTTTTGTGCTTTTGATAAGTCAAGATCCAATTGGACTGTTGTTTTACAGGTCTGGATTTGGAACTCTATTGGAAGTAACACCTTCTTCCCATAAACAATTTCATAGTGAGTATGTCCTATAGTACTTCTCCATGTAATTCTATAAGCTTGGAGTATTTTTTGCCAAGTCCTTCCTATGTAAGTGTACAATCTTGGTAATAATTTCTTCAATCACCTTGTTTGTATACTCGACTTGTCCATTAGCTTCTGGATGATATGGAGTGGATTTATGATGCTTGATTTTGTACTTCTACATAAGTATCTATGCTAATTTGGATGTAAACTGTGTCCCTTGATCTGTTACAATTTCTCTTGGAAAACCAAAATGAGTAAAAATATCCTAAAAAATAAATGAAACTACAACATGTTCAGTAGCAAAAGGAAGTGATTTATCTTCTACTAGGATATACCTTTTTTGCATTGAAGGTGGATTGATTGGACCAAAAAAATATAGTTCCGATTTTTCAAATCCTTCAATGAGTACTTTCTGTTGTAATGGAATTTCATTTGAAAGAGTAGGTTTGATTCTTCTCTGAAAACTGTCACATCTTTCAACATATTCCTTGGTATCCTTGAAAATGGAAGGCCAATAATATCGTAAACATAGGACCTTATAAGCAGTTCTTCTATCAGAAAAATATCCTCTACATGTTCCATCATGATATGCTTTAAGTATTTCCGGTATTTCATCTTCTGATGATGAGATCTCGTCCCATTTTATATAATTTGACATTTATCCATGAATAATATCTGTTATTGTGAACTATCTTCCTCTCTTCTCTAGGATACAAATGAAATGGTATTTTCCTTGTAGCTAAATAGTTAGCAATATCTACATACCAAGGTGATTTAGTAGACACTGCAAAAATATATTCACCAGGAAATTTATCCTCCACAGGTTGATCATTATTATCATTCTAAATTCTAGATTAAAAGTTAGCAATTTTATTTTATTTTCCGGGTCTATCTAGAATGGTGATGTTGAATTGTTGTAACAATAAAATCCATCTAGTGATTCTTCCATTAGTGATTCGATTACTCATGAGGTATCTAATGGAAGAATGGTATGTGTGAATGAAAGTTTCATAACCAGTTATGTAATATATGAATTTTTTAATGGAATGAACTACAACTAAGAACTCCTTCTCATTTATAATATAATTTAGCTCCATTTGAGTTAAATTTTTACCGGTGTAATAGATTGTGTAAGGAGTAAGGTAATTTTTTCCCTAACACAACCCCTAAGGTGGTATCTGAAGCATAAGTTGATATATGGAAATGCAATTTCCAATTAGGTCCTTTTAATATAGGTGCTTCAGAAATTTTATTTTTCAATTTTTCAAAGGCAGCTTGACAATCAAAATTCCAACTGAATTCACAGTATTTGGTAAGTATTTTAAAGAGTGGAGATGCAATTTTTGGGAATTTTTCTATAAATATTCTATAATATCCAATAAAACCAAGAAAACTACTAACATCTCATGGAAAATTTGGCACTGATAGTTTATAAATGACCTCAACTTCAGATGAGTCTACCTTAATTCCATCTTATGAAATATGGTGACCTAAAATGATCCTTTCATTAAACATCATAAAACATTTCTCGTGAATTAATAAAGGATTTGTTTCTTTATATATTATTAGAATGTTTTATAAATTTTCAAGTGCTTTGTTAAAATAATCTTCATAAACTGTGAAATCATCCATATAAACTTGCACATAATTAGAAAATTTTGAGGAATTCTCTTAGGAATGTTGCCAAAGCATTTCATAATCGAAAGGGAAGTACTCAGTAAGCATAATTTCCCCATTTAAAGGTAAATGTGGTTTTATCTTAATCTTCAGGTGCTACCTGAATCTGATTATATCCACTAAAACCATCCAAAAATGAAAAATACTTTTTCCATGCCAATGTTTTGAAGACTTAATCTATGAAAGGAAGTGGAAAGTGGTCTTTTAATGTTTCTTTATTCAATTCCCTATAATCGATAAATACTCTCCATTTCCCATTTTTCTTTGCAATAATTACTAGGGGTGAAACCCACTGACTGTCTGATATTGGATAGATGAAATTTACATTTAGCAGTTTTTGTAATTCCTCCTTAACAATTTCTTTTAAATTTGGGTTCATTCTTCATTGAGGTTTTCTAACATGTCTTGCACTTTTTTCAATGTAGATATGATGTATGCAGTTTTTAGGATCAATTCCTCTTATATCAGTGTATACCCATGCATAAGCAAAAGAATGTCTTTGTAAAAATTCTACTAGTTGATTCTTTTGTAATTCTTCCAGATTTTCATTAATATTCAAAGTTTTTCTTCGAAGAAATTATATTTAAGAATTCCCAAATTTCTCCATAAAGAGCAATGGTACCTATCTAGATGAGAGATATTCATTTCGACTATGATCATAATGGGAGGAAGTTTCATTATTTTCTAGTATATTTAAAATTTGGTCCTCCTCTCTTACTTTTTCAGTAGTGAAAATAGGTTTTATATCATCTTCGTCATCTAGCCATTCCTCATTCTCTCTTTATATTCTTGTTTTTGCAGGTGGGTATAATGTAAATTTCTTTGAAGAATTTCCATCTGATATAAACATGTCACCTAATCTACAACTGATGAAATCATCAACTGTAGCCAACCAAGGTCTTCCTAATATTAATGGATGTCCTCCTAGATTATTGTGCAGTGTTAAGACCATGAAATCAATAGGATATTCACAAGAATATAAGGATACACAAGCATCTTCCAAGATACCATTACGTTTAATTACAAAATTATCTGCTAATTGTAATAGTGTTGGTGTGTTTTGAAGTTTAGGAAGCCTAAGTGAATGCACAACTTGTTTTACTCATTATGTTTATGGATGCTCCTAGATCAATCTATGTGTGTTTGATATTTCAATTCCATTGATGTGTAATTTTCACAATGGGCTCCCAAGATCTAGATATTTTTGGATTGTTGTTTTCCCCATCATGATGTCTATAATTTTCTTTACTAATTGAATTATTTTTATATATTTTCTTTTTCTTCCAGATCTTTGAGTAATTAATTAATTAATTCTTTTTGTAGAGATTGGTATTTCTTTTATTAATTGAAATAAAGGACTTTTTATACAAACATTTCTTAATTCATGCTTCATATTATAATCAGGAAATGTTATTTGTTTTCCTACTCCTTCATCAATTTTCAACCATTCAGGAAACAATGGTCTAACATATACCAAGGGTTGTTCTATAGCAAGAGTATTTATTGGAACATTCTCTATTTGATTACTCTCTTTCTGGGGGAGAGAGATTTCTCCCTCTTCATATTGATTATTAAGTTTTTGAAGATTGTTCCTTGCTTCTTGAACAACAACAGGGGGTTTTATTTGCAATACTCTTCCATATCTTAATTGAACATTATTTAGATCTATTGAAGTTATTATGTAGGTTTGAGGATTTTTCCCTTCTAGATTGTAAACAGGTTGTTGTTGTGACATCTTATTATTGGGATTAGGAAGTGGTTGAGCGGATAATTGATTTGATTTTTGTGTAAATTGTAGGGAGAGATATGGATTTTTATTCTAAACTTGGACTTGAGGTAATTGATTGTCTTGAGGAATTTAATTAGTTTGGGGCAAGAATTGTGGTGGAAAATTAGGATAGGATGGTGAATATTTTTGAGATTGAGCATAAGCCCCATAAGAAGTTTTCCATCCTTGATTCCAATATTCTGATTATGGTTGACCCTAAGGCTGCTAGGATGGATTCCAATTATTTTGTGGAGACTGAGAAAATTAGTGTGATATAAAGCCTTGTAGTTGATTTGTTTGAAAGTGCTGCTATAATCTCTTGCCAATAAAGTAGAGGAGGTCTAGTTGTTCTTGTATCCCTTCATCATTAAAAATAGCCTTCAGACCTAGTAAAGAAGGACACTCCTTAGTATCATGGTTATTTGCACATAGGGCACAAGTTTCTATACTTTTGTGAGTCTAGAGGACATTCTCTTAGGGTATGCTTCTTTAGACATTTAGGACAAAAAATGGATAATGCATCATTTTCAAATTTTTTCTTGTTAAGTATTTTAATGGTGTCTATTTGTTCACTTAGACTCCCTAAAATATTTGTCTTGAAAGTATCAAGCAAGCTTCCTAATTCCACCCTACTCACTATCCCAGTAGTAGATTTATTGATTCTTGATAAGAGAGGGTCTCTAGGACTTTTTCCAACTCGTTCTTTACCCCTTCAGATATGTACACATAAATCACAGGTATATGCAAATGATAATTGAGAAATATCTCCTTTTCCTATTAAGTGAAGGACATCGATCCATTCAACTTTGATATCTTTAAGTAGGATGGATTTCAAAGTTTTCTTGTCCATATTATCTATTTTTTATTTTTTAATATTATAGACAGATCTCTTTACTGAGTCTTCAATATTTTCATCTTCCTTTTGTGTCATTTTGAAGACTTCATCTTTAATGTTATGAGCCATATAATAATCTCGATATTTTTGTAAGAAAGAGTCTTTCGTTTGTGCACATGTTCTTATAGAATTCATCCCTAAACTCATGAACCAATTTAATGTTGAATCCTTTAAGGTAGTAGGGAACAATTTCAGTTTTTAAGCATCATGGAGATAATCATATGTTCTGCATAATACTTCAAATTCGAAGAGAAATGTCTCTGGGTCTTCACTTCTTTTTCCATGGAAATTAGGAAGAATAGAAGGTGAAATATTTTTCATTGTGAGGGTTGTATCTTCATAAAAAATAGGAAATCCAAAAGGTTCTTGATTTCCTCTACCTCTACCTCTTCTCTTTGTACCTCCTTCAATCCTATTTTCCTTACCATTAACATTGTGGACCTCACCTCCCCCTTCTTTAGCCATGACAAATTCTTCAGAACTAAAGTACGGTTCTTCTAGTTCTTATGGTTCCTCTATCAATGGGTAGAAAAAATAAGTTTCTTGTTCCTCTTCTTCAGTAGGAATTTCTAATACTTCTCCTAGAATTCGTTAACCAGTGGAAGGTAGAAAAACTAATCTTGTAGTTGTGGATGTAGGATTTTCTTCAATTATCGCTTAAATGGATGAAGTAGGTGAAATTCTGGATTGGATTTCGGATATTGAGAATTCAGGAAGTGTTTTTCGACCTCCAAATGAAATTATGGTTTGAGTAGGTGGTGTGGAATTTTGAATTTGTGGTGAAGTGATTGGGATTTGTGGGAAATTAAGCTCCTCCTCATCCTACAAAATCTAACTCTAGAGTCTTTACCCTATGGATATCATGTTCCAGTGATGATTTTTTTTAATTTTTTTTTAACTATATTTGTACTTCCCCAGCAATAGCGCCAAAATGTTTAATCAATTTAATGTTCTTAAATTGTAAGCATAATTTATCGACTAGGGCAGTTAAACTGATGAAGTACAAGTGCATTGTATATGCTAGAAGTTATTTATGTCATTAAGGTGTTTATGTTATGGTTAATGTCTAAATATAGAATCAATATGGAGATGAGGTTACTATCTATATTAGAGCATTGTCCCCAAGATTTGTTAGCTGGTTATTCTAAAATTAACCTTAATTAAATAAAACTTGTGGGATGGATGAAAAATGATCCTAACTCTCCTCTGTTAGACTATTTTTTGTTATGTTTGGATTTTTATGGTCCACCCAAACTATAATAACTACGAAAGCATAAAATGATATAAAGGAGATCTACTTTATTGATTTGGGAAATGAAATATACTTGAATTCAGTTGCTAAGAAAATACTATCACTCCCAACTATTACAAATTCACTCAAATTATGCAAAAGTAAAAACAATAACGAGATTAATAAGCTATGAAATAACCAAACTGTGAAATGAAATGAATGAATTATACTAGGTAGAAAGAAAATGAAATGATCAAGTTATGCTAGGTATAAAGTAAATGAAATGATCAAGATGTGGTAGGTATAAAGCAAATGAAATTACTGATGCAGATGTCAATTTAATCGCAAAATCCATTGGACTACATCTTAAAACATAAAATAGAGCATCCATAATTTAATTCTAAGAAACCAAAGAAAATATATTTGGAATGAGCCAAAGAATTGATCTGCAGGCAGAGGCCATCCACGAGGTAGTCAAAAAATTTAATTAGAGCAACGTGAAATGTATGAACCAAGATTTATAAATTGGAAAATAGTTTTAACAGGATGCCTTCAAAATTACATATATCGGCGCACACCAAAACATAGAGTAATAGAAGCCTAAGTATCTTCATTACAATCCTTATCAAACCAAATCATATCGCTTAATCATTGATTTTCTATTTGGAAGAGCAAATCGATAATTTTTCATGAAACTCATACACTGTTTTGGCATATTATCTTGTAGTCGATTGTCATGGTTGACTGCGTTACAGTGTGATTTATTGATGGATTGGTTCAAGTAAAAAGGAAGAAATACTTTACGGGATCATTCTTCATTTACTCATATATTCCTTTGCTGAGATGGCACACTCGAACCCTGTCAACAACGGAAGTAGTTGTATATCTGTGGATTAGCTACAGAATTAGGTCAATTCCATAGATAAATGCAAACTTTAATAAAACAATAAGGTTTATGGACAAAATATGAAAAATAGGATATGTAAGTGCTTACCTTAATGAAATATCATATTTATTGCATTTATTTAGATGATAGGGATAGGAAAAAGGAGGAAAGATGAGCAAAAATGGCATCAAGGTAAAGCAGTTCTTGTACTCTACAATTATTTTTAGGAAAAATAGAAATTAACGAATCTTTTTTTAAGAAAGCATGGAAGCGTAGCCCACTTGTGAATATTAACCCCTGAAATATTTTGTGCCTTTGTTTGTGGAACACTCATGCACCCTTTTGAGGATCTCATCTCTTTAGAAGAAGATCCCAAGCCTCCTCCTCTTGGCCTATAAATTCAATCACAGACTAGATGGTTATGGAGGACTATTGAAGGCAAACTTCTGTTGCTAAAATAGGCCTAGAAGGCTTGTTATCTAAGGAGAAGATTGGAGACCATTGGAAAGAGCCATACTTCATCAAGGCTAAGGTTGTGTTACTCCTTCATCTTTGAGATTAATAATGATATGACGTACTAGTTCACTTGATCACTAGCATGGGTTTATTGACTCGTTCATCTATCATATGCCTTTGATCCTTTTTTGTTACTATGTTTTGAGGTCTAGATTTTGAGAATTTAGGAGTTGAATAAAACCATAGCAAGGATCTTCGTGAGGCATTTTTTCTTGAAAGGGATGGATTTCATCTTCGAGCATTCTTGCTTATGATTCAATAGGAATGAACACAAGGAAAGATTTACTAGTTTTTTGTTTGTTACTAGATTCAACCATTGAATCTAGGGAGATTTCTCTTGTCCACAAGAGTGATTTATTTTCCTAACAAGGAATCTAATACCCATGTAGTGAATTCTTATTTTGGTAGCCCCATAGATGTTGAAAAATGATCGTGGGTATCAAAAGCCTTATGGAGGTACCAAAAATGAAATAAATATTCCATCATTATTAATATTACCTCAAAACTTAATTAAATCTACTAATAATTTGATAATTTAATAAGATAAGAAACCCAAACTTATTTATGCTTGTTATGGGTATCTAGGTTAATGAATATAGGGTTTTATTAAAGGATGGACACAAAAATGTAAAAGAATAATGGAAAAATGCATAGATTTGATGGAAAGTTGGAAGACCAATATCACTCCCCAAACTTATTCTCTTACATGTCCTCATGCAAGGTAGATGCAAAACTAAAATTTGACAAAGTTGATGACATCCCACAGTTACTAAGAAAGCCCTACTAGATTGATAAGAATGTTGAGGCCTCCCTCTGTTCTACTTATTTTCTCTACTTTTCTCCTATATGATGAAGATTGAGCATATTCTAATAGTCTGCCATACATTCTTCTATGCTATAGGTATATTTTTTCAATCTCTTTTTGAAATATTCAATTTTGTGCCCTCAACTTCTCATTTTCAACTACACATATTAGTTTAATATAGTGAGTTCCATGACCTCCTCTTTTAGAATTTCAAATTTTTTATTTCTCCTTTTCAACTTTTTAGCCAATACATGAGATGGAACTTCTTTTAACATAGGCTCATTGTGCAAAGGATCAATTTTGATTTTTTTAGTTTGTTTTCTAATAATTGGCTAGTTAGGGTTTCTTTCTTTAATTCCTTCATTGACTAGTAACTTAGGGGGAATTCCCTTTGGTGAACTTGAAGGCTTGACCTTCTATTTATTCTTAAACTTGAAAAGGTCTCCCCAGGTTTGAGCATAGTCACTATCACCATCAAGAAAAATATGATATTGTCTCATTGTCTATTGTGTGTGAATAGGTAGTGGTATTATAGTATTATAAGTGTTATGTTTCTTTGAAATATTCCAGATAACTAGTCAAGTTGGTGACATAGCCTTTTTAGGATTTTTATTCAAAACACATCCACTTCTCTCAGTTATTTCTCAATAGGGACACATGGCTCATAAATATTTTGAGAATGTCTTCACCATTATTACCATCATTGTACCCCGATTCTAGGTAATCCTCTACTATTACCTTTTTACACCATACTATAGAATAATTTTCAATTAATAAATTTTCCTAGGCATATTGTCCATTCTTAATTTCCTCCCTAATCAAGATTTATATTAAACCATGGTTATGTAGACTTTAAGAGGATGTTTCTTACTGCTTCGACCCTAATTGGACATTTTCCTAACTCTTCCATAAATAGTATGGAAAATATGTCTTTTCTTTTAACTCAAAATGAAACAAGATTCTAAAATGATAATGAAGGGTGAGGGGACACCATAATTCATTGGTGGAGAAAAATTGCAACATCAACAAGGGATTTAAAAATTCCTCATTAGGCCATCTCAAGGCACAAATTTTTCCCAATTGACATTTTAATGTGTTGGCTTCAAGAACATATTATATGTGACATCATCGAAGGATTTTTTTTAAATATTTTTTATGTTTTCCTTGGAAGGCTAGTGGCACAAGCCGCTAGCTATTACAATACTCTCATTACTAAACTACCTATGCAACTAATGCACTCATCGGATCCTGTAGAAATTTGGAGCACAACTTGGTCATCATACCCTTAAAATATACAAAGGAACTCTTGCATTTTGTCGTTATAACCATTTAATGGCATGCATTATACTCAAGGGGGGCTTCAACAACCTATATGGTTGGATCATGTTTCTCAACTACCATCTTTGATTACAATTGGTAAACAAATAGACTCCATGCGATTAAAAAATGTTTATTGCTTTAGATTGATAACCCTACTATTTTAATTTAAGGACTCCTTCAATTAATAATCATTCACACTTCAAATTTGAAACTTTGTCACTTCAATTGGAGTCAAAGTAGGTTGATTGGGGCCAAATTGACTTATGGAAAGGGTCCTCAACTTAGAGAGTGTCTATTGATAATGCATGTGACTCTAGTCATCCTAATTCAATGATTGATGACATATTGAGTAATGGGGTGTAACATACCTCCTCATACCTCCCAGAAGAAAAAAAAAAAAAAAAAAAAAAAAAAAAATAAATAAATAAAATATTACTAACAATGCTAGTAAAAAGGTTCCTTCTAAGCATTATATTTGCAATATGTATGCTGACCTATACAGTTACAATGAACCAACATTATTACAGTTAACCGACACTATGAGTCAGAATTATAATTACAACGAATCAACATTCTCTTTATGGGTATAATTTACATATGTATCTGTCACATAAAGGATATGGTTATGGTTAATTTATTTTCCATAACTCCAATTCATTAACATGATGCAATATTGATACGAGACTTAAAAAATTCTCCTTATATAGCCTTTTGCATAACCTTTGATTATATAAAAGGTAGCACACCTAAATAACCATGGAGTGTAAAAAGTATTAAATTTATTTGTCCATTTAGAGTGGAAGTCATAATACCCTCCTTGGTAGCCAAGTTTTCGTGTATAGCTTATAATTTAGTTTTGCGTATTTTTATAAGTTTCATGGTATGTGTATAGACATTTTAATTAGAAGGGCCTCCTATCGATATATGTTCCCACTAAATCCACTCCACGTCATCTATGGCCCATGTACATTAACATGGTTCTTTTTTCCTAAGAACTATGGATGGTTTGTATGTGGGATCACGATCAGATGATGGATATTAAGTGATGGTTACCAAAAGGTGGAAAATTCTAAACTAGTTTTCATTTGAGCATTTGGCTTTTGTCTTGGGGGCTAGGTACCACTTTGTTCTGTAATACTTACCAGAAATTTCTTTACACAATAAATTAGATTCAAAGGTGTTGGATTTATGTCCTTGCGAAGAGGAATTTTTCCATTCGTTGATGCATAGTTTATTGGTAATTCTATTGGATATTTCCTGCATTTTTTTATATTCTGAAACGCTTTATTCCTTTGACTGTGATACTCATTTAACTCTATGAGCTTTCCAGTATTTTTGGAGGTACACCAAGGTTTTATGACACAAACACTTCTTGGCAAGGATGGAGACAAGGGTAATGTCTCCATACTTACTATGAAAGTTTGAGAACTGTTTATTGCATATATTGCTCCCTTTTTTTACAATGGATTTTGTTTGTTGTCGCTAGGCACTTGCATGACCAGGGAATGCTTCTTCCATTCCAAAGATTGGGGATTTTATGTTATAAATGGTATGTGGTTTTTTTGCAGGAATTTCATCATTATTTATTATATTGAAGTCCACTTTTAAAATTAGCTTTAAATTCTTGTGCCTTACTCAGGACGATGAAAATGTATTTTGGCGTTTTCTTTCCACAATTTGTCATTTAATATTTCTCCATAGTTTTCATCATCCTACTCTTTGTCATATTTTCATGGACATTATTAATATTCTCTAGCTTCGTCAGGTTATCGAGGGTTTTATTATCAACCCTAACTTTCGATTTCCCTCTTATCTAATAGATATTTATGCAAATTTCCCAATACTTCCCTGGCGTTGTTTTTATTTTCACCTTCATGCGCTAGTCCTTTTAGTTCTGCATTATGAATTAAGTTTATGTGAATTATAAGAGTCATTAACACTAGAGGAGATGAGATGTGCAACCCTAGGTAACTATAACTCATCATTCCTTAATCTTATAATTTCATTTCCAATTCATACTCTAGATTTTTTGGTTTTTCTAATTTTGATTTGGTTCCTTGTCATAGGTAATGGCTTGCCACAAATGTTATCATGACTTATCATTTTTCTTCAATAATATTAATTTATGTGTTAGAGAGAATGGATTCCTTTCTTATTTACAGGTCACCTACTCTTTGCATATACATCTCAAGCATATAGAATAATATCAAGGCCTAGGCCCATTTATGACTTAAGAATTACATAAAGATATCTTATGCTTTGCTAGGGTTTTTAATTATTTTGAATATTTTGTCTTAGGGTTGTATTTAGTGTTTAAACGCTACAAAGCTAATGAGTTCCCTAAAATTTTGACATTTCAGACCTTGTATCAATTTAAGTATACACATGGTTAAAATAATACTTATTCTATATCCGTTATAATCCTGGCATTGTAGCATATCATAGGTTATTTCTGGATAAATGGTGATTATATTATGTTACTATTCTCTATATTTAATGATAACATGTATGTTATTTCTTGGTTCGCTCTACTCAAAACTTATGAATGTATCTTCTCTCTTGCTTCTAATATAGTTAAATTATTATCGTATACAACTTAATCACCACAGAAAAAGGGTTTACCTAGCCTTAGCATATGATGTCTCTTCTTATGTTTTTAATAAATTTAACTAGGCATCAATAATAATCTGAATTATTTCTTATAGTAACTCAAAATTAGTTTTCTCCTTCTATTACTAATTATGGTTGATAAGTAAACACACATTTTCAATGCTTGTTTTAAAAAACTTTGTTGTCACAAATATTTCAATAATATTTCACCAGATTCTAATGTTATAATATCTATCCATAATTTGTAAGTGGTCATCCATATGGGATATAGGATATTGTCCATTAAATTACTATTATAATCTATTCTAAAATTATTTCAATTAATAAAACTATATTACTATTGATATGTAAGTATGTATTTACTATATAACCATTACACTCATTCTAGTAGTCTCAAATAAAACAGAGGTGTCATTTAGTTTATGGGAATACAAGAGGTATTCTATATTTCCTTACCCAATCATATATACAAATTTTCTATAAGGATTTTTCCTCACTAAACACTTTATTTCTGGTTCCACTCTAACTCTAATTATAAGGGATTCCCCATATTCCTAATGATCCAAGTTATGCATACATGTATGATTTTCGATCTAGAATAACGTAGCTTTAGGAATACATCCAATATATTGATTATAACCCTACGAGATTAATATTTTCTTCTTTAATGTCTACATGCATAAGCACTCACGCATAGTAATATAAATTGTTTGAAAATACAATTATATAGGTGTGTGTGTGTGTGTGTGTGTGTGTGTGTGTGTGTGTGTGTGTGTGTGCGTGTTTGCATGTTTTCTCATGTCGTACATGTGTTTTATTTAACTTAACATGTACCATATCAGATCTATAGATGCCAATCTGCTATACAATTCCTATTACATCTATTCAAATTGATAAAACCAATTGTTCCTTAATAATCAATATATAATTAACTATTCATATTAATTATGAATCCTTCATTTTAGGCCCAACATAACATATGTATACACACACACACACACACACACACACACACACATATATATATGATAGCATGGTTTCCAATTTAATAGATAAATGATTAAATATTAGCATAACAAAATTATGATCTAACCATAACCAATAGTTTTTGAAATAAACATTAACATAGCACATTCATCCCAACAAATTAATTGTCACCACAATTCCTTCCAAACTCACGCCTTCTTTCCTCTAGGAATCAACAACCTTCTTGTCTTCCTATGTGGTCTTCTGATATATCTTCCCAATAAATTATTTCCTTAGCAATGTCCTACTTTGAGGGTCTGCATCCCTTAGTTACCTAGGATTTATGTTTTATTATTGAATAGAAATCCATTACATTTCTTTAAAGTAGGCATTTCTCTCTAGTTGTGCTTTATTTTTCTTCTCACTCAATTTAGCATTCTCTTTGTTGAGAAATCGATGTAGATGTAGATTAGGCTTGATTCCTCTTACTTTATAATTACTTGTGATATTGTGTTGGCCTTTTGATACCTTATTATATCATTTTCATGAAGCAATTACTAAAACATGAACATCACAGGAACACAAAGAACAGAAGATATACGCTCCAAGTTAGGGAAAAACCCTCCCAACAGGAAACCTAGTAAAGAATTCTGTTATAGAATTTGATCAAAGTGAGGCATCCAAGTCCAAAATACCGAGCCCAATATCTCCTCAAGCACCAAACCATCCATCCTTAATATCTTCTTCAATCAAGCCAAGTCAATGAAAGTTATAGCTAGTCAAACCATTTCAACGCATAAAATTTTGGACCGGCAACTTCACAGAATTTCCCCAACATCTTTGTACATTTTTCCCAGTGACTTCACCAAACATATTTTGCTTAAAATTTTTGTAGAAACAAAATATTAGCTTGTAATTTTGCATAGTAACCCCAATAAATTTGCATGTGTGGAGAAAGACAAGAAAAATCTCAAAAATTATTCTTTCCTTCAATTCTATCTCTTGTCCATGGCCCTCACGCTTCTTTTGCTTTCTCTTGAATAGAAATTGAACTTGTGAGTTGGTGTCCAAATGTGTTCGAAGTGTCTTCCTTAAGTAGTCATTATAGGAGGTCAAGTTAGCCTCCTCTAGGCCAACTTCTTCTTGGAAGGGATGATTTCATCTTGGGAGTCAAAACTACTTTTCTAGACTCAAAAATAATATTTTTATTTTCTTACAAATTTCCCAAGTGGGTCTTTAACACATGAAAAAAATTACTCTTAACTCAAAATAAACCCTAAGAAGCATGAAGAATATTGTTTGTCTAGAAAAATAATAATAATAATAATTTTCTTTTTGTTCTTTCAAGAAATATACAATTGATAAAAACACAATGGTCGTTATGAAGACCAAAAATATTTATATTTTCAACACTCCCTCTTAACTTCGGAGGTATTCATAATTCCACAAGTACTGCAAGGGTATTTGTCAAATTGAAATATTCTCATAAGAAGAGTCAGATTGATAAGGCATCTTTAAGCATCAATACCTTAACCAACATTGTCAAATAGAAACTTAGCAATGCCTTGACTAATAAACTCTTACTCTCCACATGATTAGAGGATAATTACTAGAGAAATACATATGGACACAATCACCAAAACCTCTCAAGGCACATACCCTCTCCAATTGTTCATTGTGTATATCCTTCCAAAACTATTGTTATCTTGGATTCCCAATTCTTAAAGAATATTGGTCCTCTTCGACTACTCTTATATTGGATTCATTGCGTCATCCTCAAAGAGTATCAATCCATGAGAATAATTTTGTCTTGGATTCCAAATTCTCAAGAATTATCAGTCTTAGATTCTTATCTAATCCGCTGTTATCCCTCACAGTTCCTTCACTAGACGTACAATAGTCAGTCTTGTCCTAATGCATGACACATGTATAGATTAGTGTCCCATAACAATATGTCCCAATCAAATAGGAGATATCAACAAGTCAAAGCTTGTTTCTCAAGTACTCAAGCTTCCTATTTGGAAGGGACTTCATTAAAATATAACCTACCGATTCATCTATGGAGATGTATTGTAGCTTCATGACTCCATCTCATACAAGAATTTCAATATAGTGGTACTTATTATTTATATTCTCTGTCATAGCATGAAACACTATCTCGTTACTCAATCCTATGGTACTTTAATTATCACAAGATATAATGATAGGGTCCAACGGTCATCCAAATATGTCTAATAACAACTTTATAAGACAAAATACTTCTTTACTTCAACTTCAACACTACTTAATTCAACAAAGCCTTGCTTTCTCCTCATCCATGAGATAATAGAAGAGTCCAAGATAACAAATTCACTAGTAGTGCTTTTTTTTTTTCTCACTACTACCCCAATTGGAATTTTTACATCCTAATAGTTGTATATTATTACTAGCATATCTTAGGCAATGATGTGTCTTCTCATGAATATATCTCAAGATATTTTTAGCTATTATCCAATGTTCATGCTTTGGCTCCATTTGGAATTGTATAAGGACATTTACTGAAAAACATATGTCGAGTCGAGTATTCAAAAGATACATCAATGAGTCAAGCAATTGTTAGTAGCATGTAGGATCAATAAGGACTCCTCATATTTTTCAGGTTAGTGATCGTAGGAGTTGTTATTAGTTTACTATCCATCATGCCAAAATTATGTAGAATCTAGATCACATATTTTCCTTGACGAAGATATATCTCACTAGGTTGCTATAAAAAAATGTGCATTTAAGGAGGTTCTTTGTAGTGGGAACCTTATTCTGAAGGACATACCACATGGAAAAAATTGCCCCGGGGGAAACCTCCAGCTCCCAAAGAACAACCCACGAAAATCGTGATGTTGTGGGTGTAAGTTTGACATTAATAAGCATGTATCCATGTTTGGGTGAGTATTTTCTATTTGGAGAGTGTGCCCAATTTATTTCATCCTCCCACTTTATAATCCAGACATGTGATTCCAACAATGTTGTTTTATAATTTTTCCAATTTACCAGCCAGCATGTTGGGATATTTAGTGTAATGATGTTTTTCCAAGATCGGAAGAACATATTAGTGTGCTTAGTATCTACAATATGTGCCAAATTGGTACTTCCTGAGTCTGATAGATGTTGAATTACCCCAGGTGGAAGTAGGTGAGCATTTCCACAAGTAATCCAGGGGTCCCTTCCAACCCGAACATAGCGACCATTACCAATTATCCAAGTCAGTCCATCTCGTACATGGTTCAATCTATTAAGTACAATCCACTAGACTATGGATATGTTGTTTTTGTCCCACGTAGGTAGCTTGGTCCAGTCATGCAAATTTAATGGGGATATGTACTTCTGATATATAACCATTGTCCAAAGGTTCGTTGATGATAGGAGATTCAAATCCATTTTTGCAGCGAGTGCACTAGAAAAGTAATCTAGTTTCTTTACATGCCATCTCCCCAATTTCTTTGGAAGTGTGATTTTTTCTCATCGAACCCAGGAAAACGTGTGACCCACTTGTTTACCCCTCCAGAGGAATCTAGAGCACAATTGTTTTATTCTTTTAATGATGCCCTTTGGAATCCATGGTAATGACATGTAGTATATCGGGGTAGCCTCTAGGACAAATTTAATAAGAATTAGTCTCCTCGGATGAGAAAACCACCTATGATGCCATATATTTAATCTTCTTTCAATTTCTGCAACCAACCATACCTAATCAATAATTCGATAGTTTGATGGTTTTATCCTAAATCCAAAATATTTGAGTCCCTCCTCAATATGTAGAGTGATAAAAGGGAAATGTTAAAGTGTTCAACGAATCTCATTTTCATTGCACCCATAGGATGATAGGGTGAATTTGTGATTTTTGCATTTCATTCCAGTACCAAAGTAAAATAATCAGAATGTGACTGCAATTGTTGTGGTATAACCTAATGATCCATTCAGAAATATGAGAATGTCATCCAGAAATAGAACATGTGTGAGAATTTAGTTGTTTTTTATATTGATACCCCTCTGTCTGCCCTATATTATGTCCGCCAAGATGAGTCTTCTCATTCCATCATGATCATTATAAAAAATTATGGGGAAATTGGGGACCCTTGTCTCAGTTCTCTTTTTGCATGGAAGAAGGAGGATGTTGATCCATTGATAAAAAAACTATATGATACATTTGATATGCAACACATAATTTGTTATGAAACCAGCTCAAGAAAAGATAGAAAAGATAGATCAACGCCTTAGAATTCAGCCTCTTCGAGGGGGAAACCTCCTTTACATTACATAAATGAACAATTATTGGATGATTCAAATGAAAAGACCTCCTCTTTATATATAGGAGTCTTAGGGGTCATAACATAATAAGAGCCTACATAACAATAATAATGTAAGGGCACAATAATAACAATAGTGGGCTTCTATGGGGCACAATAGTAACAATATGGGCACTACATGGGTACATCAATATAATAAGTGGGTTGTACTGATGAAAATAAGGGGTTACACTAGTAGTATAGTGGCCTAACATGCCCCTTTCCTTCAAAAAGCGTTGTCCTCAATGCTTGAGTAGTTCTTGATGCTTCTGTCTAAAATTCTTGTCCTCCCATGTGGAATCTTCAGTGGGTAAATTCTTCCATTTGATGAGATACTTTGAAATTGATCGATTTTGTAGCTGTCGAGTTCTTGTTTCTATGATTGCTCCAGGTTCCAATATGATTTTTCCATCCTCTTCAATTTATGGCAATATTGTTTGAAATGGAATGTTTCGTAACTTTTGAATAAGTGGCCATACTTCTTCGTCCTTCTTCCATTCATCCCTTGCTTTGTTTATCCAATCTAGTTGGATAATAGAAATAGAACAAAACAATGATTCCACATCCTCATCCTTGAAGAGTCTTCCCATTCGGTAAGGTCACCATTTTGTAAGTGCATGTAGTATTGCCAACATTTCCTTCTCATAAATAGCTTGCTTGACACGTAGCATTAAAAATACCCAATAACCTACATCAAAACATTTTTCACTATGATGTTGATCTACCTGTTGTTTCGTTTGATTTTTCACTGAAGAGGCATTATCCTTTAAAAGTTGGAGAACTAGTTGTTGATGCTCGATGTGATCTTTCACTACTTGAACCTTTTTCTTCTTGATATGTCCTTCTATCTCTAGAGTTTGGGGAGTGGTAATTTCTTCCAATCCTTTACAAGATATGGTCAGATTCAATTCTTTATGCTCGATGTGATCTTTCACTTCTTGAACATTTTTCTTCTTGATATGTACTTCTATCTTGATAGTTTGAGGAGTGGTAATTTCGACCAATGAACTACAAGATATGGTTGGATTCATTTCTTCTTTCTCGATGTGAAATTTCACTTCTTGCACCTTTTTCTTCTTGATATGTCCTTCTATATTGAGAGTTTGAGGAGTGATAATTCTTGCCAATGCTTTACAAGATATGGTCTGATTTATTTCTTCTTTCTCTAGGGTGGGGTCTTAGCGTATATCCTCTTTTTTGATGTTTCTTGATCCTTTTCTTCCTCGTCTTCATAATCTATGTAAAATAATTTCACACTTATGACCTTTAGTGCATTTGCTATCACAATTGTAACAAGCCCTTTTTCTCTTTTTTCTTCCAATTGTTGTGGTGTAACCCTTGTAGGTTGTGGAAGGCTAGGAGAAACAACACTTCCATCTTTATAGTTGTGAGGGGTAGACTTCCTTGTTGCCATAATTCTACTTTCCATTATGTAACAAAGCCCTTTTACTATTTCCAATTGTTGTGGTGTTGCTCTAAAGAAGGTGTTGCTCTTTGTATCCTCATAATGTGCTATCATTTCCTCCATGAAAATTGACCACGTAACAAGTTTTTTACGAGAACAAAGCCCTTTATACCATAAAAATTGATGAGGTTCTAAATTTTGAAGATGCAATACATACCTTTTGTAATAGTGGTACACCATGTAGAACAAAATATTGCTCCATCTGATGTATCCAATTTACCAGATCCTTGCCATTAAACTTCCTCATCTTGCTTTTTCTTGATTTTAGGAGCTCGATCTTGAAATGACTGTAACTCTATACTTTAAGCTCTTTAAGTTCTGAAACTGTGACCTGTAGTAGTCCTCCACATCCTCTTTTCAATGTCACCAGTTTGATCCAAATTGGATTCTCCAAGGAAGAGTTATGCGAAATCTCCCACAGTGACCTGATTATAGACTAGTTCAGTAGAGCGAACTTGTACGACGTGCCATGAGTCACTGTTTCGACCTTTAGCTCTGCAAAATATATAGAAGAAGCTATAGTCCATCCTCTTTCTGTACCTTCTGGAAAAATTTCAATCCAATGCTCAGAGGAAATGTTATGACGATTTTCCCCAGGTCACTTGTTTGGAATGTAATTCAGGAGTCTGCAAAAAGACCAACTTCCTCAGATCATATCTCCACAAATATATTGCAAAAAGCTCTTAATTTCGGACCCGAGATTTAGCGCGATCTCTTCTCAAATGGGTTTTTTTTCAACTTCTGAAACATCGCAGAAATAATGTTATAGCGAAAATGCCACGATGTCCTATTTGGAGCAGCGAAACCCTAGAATCCAAAGATTTGATACCAAATGTTATGAAACTAGCTCAAGAAGAAGATAGAAAAGATAGATCAACGGCTTAGAATTTAGCCTCTTCGAGGGGGAAACGTCCTTTACATTACATAAATGAACAATTCTTGGATGATACAAATGAAAAGACCTCCTTTCTATATGTAGGAGTCCAAGGGGTCATTATATAATCAGAGCCTACATAACAATAATAATGTAAGAGCACAATAATAACAATAGTGGGCTTCTATGGGGCACAATAGTAACAATATGGGCACTACATGGGTACATCAATATAATAAGGGGGATGTACTAATAATAATAAAGGGTTACACTATTAGTATAGGGGCCTAACATGCCCGTCTCCTTCAAAAAGTGTTGCCCTCAACGCTTGAGTAGTTCTTGATGCTTTTGTATAAACTTCTTGTCCTCCGATACAGAATCTTCAATGGGTAAGTTCTTCCACTTCATGAGATACTCTGAAATTGATTGATTTCGTAGCTGTCGGGTTCTTGTTTCTGTGACTACTCCAGGTTCCAATATGATTTTTCCTTCCTGTTCAATTTCTGGCAATATTGTTTGAATTGGGATATTTTGGAACTTTTGAATAAGTGGCCATACTTCTTCATCCTTCTTTGATTCATCCCTTGCTTCCATTTTCTTGAAGTGTCTTCCCATTCGGTAAGGTCGCCATTTTTTAAGTGCATGTAGTATTGCCAACATTTCCTTCTCACAAATAGCTTACTTGAGATGTAGTAGTAAAAATACCCAATCACCTACACCAAAACATTTTTCACTACAATGTTGATCTACCTGTTGTTTCATTTGATTTTTCACCAAAGTGGCATTATCCTTTAAATGTTGGAGAACTTGTTGTTGATGCACGATGTGATTTTTCACCACTTGAACCTTTTTCTTCTTGATATGTCCTTCTATCTTTAGAGTTTGAGGAGTGATAATTTCTTCCAATATTTTACAAGATATGGTCAGATTCATTTCTTGATGCTCGATGTGATCTTTCGCTTCTTGAACATTTTTCTTCTTGATATGTCCTTCTATCTCGATAGTTTGAGGAGTGGTAATTCCTGCCAATACTTTACAACATATGGTATTATTCATTTCTTCTATGTTTGGGGTTGGATCCTGGCATCTATCCTCTTATTTTGATGTTTCTTGATCCTTTTCTTCCCTCCTCTTCATATTCTATGTAAAATAATTTCTTCTCAGCACACTTATGACCTTTAGTGCATTTTCTATCACAATTGTAACAAAGCCCTTTTTCTCTTTTTTCTTCCAATTGTTGTGGTGTAACCCTTGTAGGTTGTGGAAGGCTAGAAGAAAAAACACTTCCATCTTTATAGTTGAGGGGTATGCTTCCTGGTTTCCATAATGTTGCGTTCGACTATGTCACAAAGCCCTTTTACTCTTTCCAACTGTTGTGGTGTTGTTCTAAAGAAGGTGTTGCTCTTTGTATCCTCATAATGTGCTATCATTTCCTCTGTGAAAATTGACCACGTAACAAGTTGTTTACGAGAACAAATCCCTTCATACCATAAAAATTGATCCGATTCTAAATATGAAGATGCAATACATACCTTTTGTAACAGTGGTACACCATTTAGATCAAAATATTGCTCCATATGAATTATCCAATTTACCAAATCCTTGCCATCAAACTTCCTCATCTTACTTTTTCTTGATTTTAGGAGCTCGATCTTGAAATGACTGTAACTCTGTACTTTCGGAACTTTAAGTTCTGAAATTGCGATATGCAGTAGCCCTCTGTGTCCTCTTTCCAATGCCACCTGTCTGATCCAAACTAGATTCTCCAAGCAAGAGCTATGTGGAATCTCCCATAGTGATCTGATTATAGACTAGTTCAGTAGAGCAAACTTGTATGACGTGCCACGAGTCACTGCTTCGACCTTTGGCTCTGAAAAATATATACAAGAAACTACAATCCGTCCTCTTTCTGCACCCTCTTATGAAATTTCAATCTGATGCTCATAGAGAAAGTTATGATGAATTTCCCCAGGTCACCTGTTTAGAATGTAATTCAGGAGTCTGCAAAAATACCAACTTCCTCAGATCATATCTCCGCACATATAACGCGAAAAGCTTTGAAATTTGGACCCGAGGTTCAGCGTGCTTTCTTCTCAAATGGATATTTTTTTTTATCTTTTGAAACATCACAGAAAAAAGTTATAGCAAAAATTCCACGATGACCTATTTGGAGCAACGAAACCCTAGAATCCAAAGCTCTGATACCAAATGTTATGAAACTAGCTCACAAAAAGGTCATGACCATAATAAAAAACATATTTCTCCTATTTTCCATTCATCATTATAATGTCATATTCTTTATTAATGTCATATTTTTCATAATATACTTTAAAAACTTATTTATAATGTAAAATCCATGATTAACCTCTAAATCCTCTAGGTCCAAATTAACCCCCTAACACCTTAACCTTGTTCCCCTAAGCCCTTAAACCCCTACCCCTTAACCCTTACCCCTAAACTTTTAACAATAACCCCTATCCCTAAGCCTATAAATAATCTCACCTAATTTGACCTAATCCCTTAATCGAAGCTCACGAAAATAATAAAATAATTTTCTTAGTCCACATTCAAGATGACAACATAGTTCAAGCACCTCCAAAAAGAATATTATAAAATACATTTACAATAGAAAGATAATACAATTTAAAATACAAAACATACAATCTAAAATATAATATACATATAGATATTTACAAAAACAATCTACAATACATAGACACATAATAAATAACTTACAAATGGATGATATTCATGTCCGCCTTCATCATGTGCATAGTCGCTACAATGCTTTTTATTTGATTTTATTAGAATTTCCTTGGCCTCAAGACCTTGCAATTATAATATTAATGTTATATTTATTTTGATTAGTTAAATTGATCAACGTAAAGCAGTCCCATATTAGAGGTTGTCAGCGAAAAAAACATTAATGGTAGAATTGAATGTTATACAATGGTTATTCGTCATTTGTTGAAAATTGGAGAACACATTTTTATATTGGATATAGCATTAGATATCTGATGATAAAAGAACTCTCATCAAATATTCGATGATAGGAGGGATTATTGGAAATCATTGGATAATCAATGAGATAGGACACTTCGTCAAATATTTGACCGCTAAAGAAATCCCATCAGATATTCAACATGCATCGAGATTTTAGAAAAAAACAAAAATGAAAAATACCTCCTCATCAACTAAGAGGAGATCATTGTGATTTTGGCTAAAGTTAACCTCCTTCTTTGGCCTATTTAAGATTGTAACACACCTTTACTACTAAGAAAAGCATGTCATAATGTTGGTCGTATATTATGTAACCTACTTTACCTTAGTATGTAACACTTTGTCGCTTCATCTAGCCCACGTTACCAAAATTCCACCTAGTCACGAGCAAAAATCTTGAGTTAACCCATTGTGACAGTCTCATTGACATAAGGAAACTCTTACACAGTGGAACCTTATCACCCCAACCTCATATATAGATTTTTATTATTCAAATAAATCACTATAAAGTGGCTTACACTACAAGGAAACAACCTTCTAACGAAGGTTTTTGTGGAAGCCCCTATAAAATAGCCCAAAAAATTGTTTATAACGAAGGTCGCTAGCGGATTTGGGCAGGAAAATGTTTTAGTGGATGGTTTTTTACGATGCGTATACAATATACAAATGCATCAATTTTTTACATTCGATATAAGAACCGTTGTTGAATATAACGTGGTGCACCGAGGTAGATTTATTTTTATAAAAAAAATGGTGCACTAAATAACAAAGAGCACTAGTGTATATACTACTCGATAGCATTGGAAAACGGTTAAATTTACAAAAATAATAGTCATAAAATTAATTTTGCCTAGTCCTATGTTATACTGTGATGACGAACTGATGCTAAACTAGTACTATATCAACTTGGTGTGTGCAAAATATACCACAAATTGATGCTTGAATAATCGATAACACTGGGAAAAAGATTAAATTTTTAAAAATTGTCGGTGCTATATACACCCACAACATCATTGCCCTTCTTGTAGTAAAATGCTTCATTGCATACTTAAAAGGAGCACCATTATAGTTTTTAATTTAAACAAAAATGCAGTGTTACATTCCAACAAAGCATTGGCGTTGTTCATGTATTAAAATGCCCCAATGCGTCTTCTAAAGAGCACCACTAGGCGGTTTTTAATTTTAAAAAAAGTGTGGTGCTATATTCCAACAAAACACCAGTGTAGGAAATGTATTAGAATGCCTCGGGGTGTCTTAACAAAACCACAACTATAGGTTTTTGAATTAAAACAAATGGTCCTCTTGGAGATCTGACACACCAATGCATTTATAATAACACATCGAAAGAGGGTTAAATAAAAAATACCTCCCGGTTATAAATTTCATTTTTACCATCTATAGTGTTTTAGAGCTCTAAAGCACCAGTGTCATTCTTGCCTTATGCTAGTGCCCTCACATTGGTGCTTCTCTTTCTCACCATCCTTCCGTATCGTTCTCAGTGCATGGCTTTCCAATTTTCTCAAATGATGGTGAAATTTGTTTTTCTCATTTACGTATCAACAATGCCTCTCTGAGGAGCAAATCTCTAGGTAATGTCTATGTTTCTCTCTAATTAAATTTTTTAGTGAATCAGAATTGAAAGTTAGTTCAAAAAATCCATTGTTTAAAAAAATATATATCCTCCACGGTGTGTTGGACAACTTTGGCTTGCATCGATAACAATACACCCTATAAATTTCTAGGGTGCATCATCGTTCGATGCATGAACCTAACACACTAATATTTTTGTGGTGTTTTTCGTAAATTAAAACACATCAAGAAAATCTATAAATTGTACATAGGTTCATATATTTTTAGGTTACACTCGGTGCGTTTATATTTACTAAACATGCTATAAAAATAATATTAAAAAATATAGCTCAGTGCATTCAATAACCCGAACGTTCCGTACGAGTGAGAAAAGGTTATACATGTGCGCCAATGCATAAGATTGAGATGCACCGTGATGAAAAATTAAATATGTGAGCGAAAAGTGGTGTTATACATATATATGCATTGTATCCAGTGCAGTTGTGTTTGATAGCGCACCAAAGTAGGTGCAATACTGTTTTTTGGGCGCATCAAGGATTTTTTATATTATTTTTAATTGAAAGTTATGTTTCCATATTTATAAATACAATTTTCATTTAATAAAAAAAATTGTGTTTTATGTATGAGGTTGATGTATTTTATATGTTAATCATGTAGCAGAGACACAGAGAGCAAAAATAGGAGCAAGAGGAAATAGTGGACCAATACAATGTGGTCTGACCATGGGAGCCCCAAGAGAGGGAGATGGATTTATACCCTTGCCCTATTAGCATAGCAACCTGAGTGCTCTTAAGGAATGTAGGCCTCCTCAATTACTATGAGAATGTTGCATCCCTGAAGGTGTACTTTATCTTGTTGGCACATCTAATTCGATGGCAGAGTGTCCAGGAGCAGGGTTTCCATGTCGGTCATAAGGCTACCACTTCACTCTTAGAGGTATAACTACATGCATTGACAAATCCACCTCTATCTTGTAGAGGTTTCTCACTCTGACTCCAATCTACTTCTCTTTGCTGGTAGCTTTGTGTCTCAGAAAGGCTTTCCCCTTATTGAAGATCACACCATAGCATAGTCTTCCAAAACTGCTAAATATATGAGGTTATTCTTCATTCCTGGTACAAACATAGCATCTTAGAGGCAAAAAGGGGAGCCTGAATCCATCTTAAAGGTTACTGTACCAATCCCGGTAACACTGTACCTTCCATCATCCCCAAATTCAATATGCATATGGAGATATTTATCCTCCAAGTCGCTAAAAACTATCTACACCCTATCATGTGGAATGAGGCACCTGGATCCAAGTACCACACACTCACCTTGACAGTGTTGGCCATGCATACAACCAGGGTGAATTCTAACTCAAACTATGAAGCCAATGCTTCACATGTTCCTCCTATTGCATTCTCCTTCTTGCTAGACTTTGTGTGTGGACACTTTATAACATAGTGCTCGAATTCATGACAATTGAAGAATTTTATTTTGGACAAGTCCTTCTTCTTTCCCCCTTGGTTGGATTCAACCTCTCCTTGGGACTTATTTCCCTTGGCCATCAATGCTTTTCCAACTAGAGAAAATTATTCTTTTTCCTTTGTGGATGTTACTCCATCTCTGGTATTTCTCCCGATTTCTTCTTGTACCAAATCGAACCATAAGCATTCCCAATTTGGTAATTTCTCCCTCTTGTTCATGGAGTGCTGGTAGCTATGCCAACTTTTTGGAAGGCCTAGAAGAGATAGTCTCACCAGTTCATCTTCTGCAACCTTCACACCAACCCCTCCAAGGTCATTTTGAACTTTTGTAAAATTGTGAGATGATGCAGAATAATATTATTCTTTTGCATCTTAATGTTTTGAAGTTTGTCTTTGAGGGCCAATTTTCTATGGTCACTGTTATTCTCAAATAGCTCTGTCAATGCCTTACACATTGCAAAAGACATTTCTTTCCCATGGGTATTTGAGGCAATGTGGTTTCACACTCTCTCCAAGATTATTCTCCTCGCCTTTTTTACATCTTTATTCCATTAAGCTAGATTCTAGGCATCAAATGATCCTAATTTTGCAATGTTTGTCTTGACATATTCTAGAAATCTGTTGACATTAAGCACCGAATCAATGTGATCCTTCCATGCAATGAAATTTGAGTTGCCTTCCAAGCAATACTTTAATTCAGTTTGTTGAATGTCATCTTCCCAACTTTGAAGAGATCCTACTACACTAAAGTTGCAAATTCAAACCTCCTAAGGAACAACTTTGAAATTCCTATTCTAATGTGAATCCTGCTCTGATGCGATGTAGAAATATGGTGTACAATTGCAATTTCTAGAGAAATTTTAATCTAAATCAAGAGGCACAAGTCTACTCTATTACTCTGCGAAAATTAATTCACAATTTAGAACAACAATTTCATACATGCAATAAGAAACAATACACATGCACAATATTTTCCTAGGGGAAGGAACTCCTAAGAACCCCTTAAGTTTGTTTGCATTAATCATATGAATAGAGACTATATCACAATTTCTAGGTGGCTTTAAGCTCAACCTGCAAGTGAATAACCTATCTCTTTGCTCAATGAGAAGCTTTGACCCAGACTTAGTCAAATTTTGCCTCTACTTGAGCCCCTATTTCCTTGTGCAAATCCTGAGGAATTATGCCCTATTCTATAGGAAATTTCCTCCAATTGACTATGCAATTCCAAAGTTTGGATCATTGATTTCATGCAAAACCTATACAACTGGATGATTTTTGAGTTAGACTATTGTCCCATTGCATAACTGACCTTCCACTAGTTCCATTAATTGTTAGAACTAGTTTAACTAAATACAACTGGAAATAATTGACCTTGATTTCTCCAAATTAGAAATCACACATGCTTAATTGAACTCCAAACCTTCTAACTTGAATTTACTAAGCTAACTGAGTGACAAGAGCCATGTCACACAAGTTAACTACCTCCAAGTTGTCTGTTAATGTGGGAATTCGAATTTTCTCAATTTGACCAAGGAAAAGTCAAATTGAGACTTTCTTGCTACACTTTTCAACACCTATGATGATTAGTGACCACCATTGCACACATTACTAGTGATGGGAAACATATTAGTTGTCATCTTTTGTATTATGTCGATTCTTTTATTTAGGTGCCACGATGTATGAGATGGTATGTCGTTTTTTTGAGGCAATTTTGTATGGCTTTAGATAGATGGCGTGTGATGATACATGGGAGGATGAACTTCCCTTTCACTTCAAATATTTTTTGTTTATTGTTTCAGAGGTTTCCAAAAATGAGGCCTACATTTAACCGTCACCCTTCTAGGTCGATGACTGATCTACAAGTGTGCATGTGCGGCCAAATGATGCCCAAGAGGGGTCTGTTGGAGTATTTGACCAAGATTTCCACCCAGGCACTGGCGTTATTGGCCAATGAGAATGACCATGTGTTTATTTTGTTTATGCTTCTGTACACGGGTATTAATTAGAGACAATGTCCTAACATCCTCTTCACACCAGATGAACCTAAAGATGATAGATGTAATATTACTGCTTTCATTAAATTAATCTAGTTTCATTTTATTGTCTTAATTAATTAGAATAAAATTTATTCTAGCACGTTCGTTAACTTGTTTTGTTAAATTGTTTAATGAAATTGTCTAATTATGATTGTGTACTATGTATTTTGTATGCATTGACACGTTCCTTGGAAACATGCCTCCTCCCCCATCGAAGGGAGTAGATGATCACATGCGTGATTCCCAAGAGGGTGAGGCACATCCTCGGGGGGCGTAGGCATCTAGGCTTGTAGGGCTGGTATGAGATTTAGGATGGACTACTGCGATATATTGTCTAGAGTTTTGGTTGAGGAGGGAGTCCACCCTATGAGGGCTCGAGACATCAGTGCAAATCCTAGGTTCGTGGATCTATTGAGGGACTCTCCATGTGAGAAGATGACTCTTATGCATCATATCGTCGGAGCTAGTAGGCTAGTAGCAGTGATGAAGGATGTAGGGCATGGAAATTCCCAATATGTCAGATGAGCCTTCACGCAGTTCCACCTCGTCAAATCATGGTCAGGGTGTCGGTGATCCTTTTGGTAGTACACCTCCTCGTCATTCCCTTGATGATCATATGCCAGAGCTAGAGGATGTGCCTCATGTTTCTCGTGATAGAGCAGACTACCCACCTCCTACTCCACCTCAGAGTTCGATAGACATTGAGGTAGTAGTCGACCATCCATCATCTTCTTCTATAGACCAACCACCTCCTCCTCCACCTCAGAGTTCAGCAGATGTTGAGGCAGTGGTTGATCATCCATCATCTTCTGCTACAAAATAGATTGGCACTAGTAAGTCTATTGTATCAAATATTTGACTGTATTTATTTGACTTATATATTATGTATATATATGTATATATATATAATATATATGTATATATATATATATATATATATACATACATATATACATATATATATATATGTATATGTATATGTATATGTATATGTATATATATATATATATGGTGCATTTTTTTTTTCATGTTTATGTACTTAATTTATATGTTGGTGTTGATATGTATATTGTTCGGTCATGTTATGTATTTTTGGGTATGTGTTATGTTATTTCGACGACTAGTCCCACGCATTGTATGTTGCATCGGGTGTAGTGGGGTGGTCATAGTGGGGGTAACACACACCCTCCCTGTCGAGGAATTTGCAAGGGGGCGGTAGCCACTGTACAAAGAGTCGAGGCAATGGCCTAGGAGTTTTTTTTATGTGGATGCAATAATATTTGGGCAAACCCAAAGATGGTGGGTGGACCTATCCATGGTTTTGTGAATGGATTTTGCACATGGTTTTGGACATGATGGTTTGTAGATTCAGTCAATGGAAGTATGGTTATGTTCTAATCCAGGGTTAATGGATTCAGACTTATGAATGCTTCGGCATGTATATATATGCATTGTAACATTGAAAGGAATATAATGAAAAATTAATCTGGTAGTCTCGGTTTTGGGACCTAGGGGAAATCTCTGTGTATATTTGTTTGATGTTCTCACCATTGTATATTTTTTTGTTTTAAGAATTCGTTTGCATGTAATTTTTGTATAGGATTAAAACCTATATAGATGTTTATTTAATGTTCTTGCAAATATATGGGTATGTGATAACAATTATTTGACATGAGATGTATATTAATTTGAGGATGTGTGTGGTGATGATGCTAGATTACAATGTTTGTGTTTTGTTAGATGTGATCACGATGATGATGTTAGATTACAATGTTTGTGTTTAGTTAGATGTGATGATGTTTTGTTAGATATTAGGTTTATGTGCTAGCTAATGACGTTTATATGTGCTAGAAGTGTATATAATTATATGATGGTAGTGAATTTGAATGTGTATCTTAGATGATTTTTATGTCTGTTATATGGTTATCATCATGATGTTTATTTTTATGAAATAATATTTATTAGAGATTATGTATTGGTGAACTTATATCAAAATTTTATATATGAAATTGCATGCAAAACAACTTACTTTAAAAAACAATACAAAGATATTTTTAAAAATTACAAAATCTAGTATGGTTGAAACTATGATACAAAATGGATTAAAATTAACCGAGAGGGGGGAACTGCGGACAACTAGTGTTTTAGGTTACAATAGAGGTTTTTCCATGGAAAATCGTAGAGGAGGGAGCTCCACTCCCTCCTACAAGGAAGCTATGGCCAATAAGGGCAAGAAAGTTCTAGATAAAGGCATAGATACCGTTGAAGAAGGAAGAAGAAACATGGTATAAGAGATAGAAGGTACCATACTAAAGGAGAATAATAGCACTAAAGACAAGGAGGAAGCTGACAAAAAACAGGGAACAAAAGACAAAAGAAATAAGGGTTCTTGTAAACACAAAGTTGAAATCACTCCCAGAGTGGTTTTAAATGATCTAGCGCTGCAGGCGCACAGGGAACACATGGGCACCTATGCAATCATATGTAAATTCATGGGAGTATGGCCCACTGAAAAAGCTTTGCAAACGTGGATCAAATACCACTAGAAGCCCAAAGGGAGCATTCATCTACATCTTGGTTCAAAGGGTTTCTTTACGATGGTGTTTACAAACATTGAAGACAAAAACAGAGTGTTTGAAGGAGGGCCCTACTTCTACGCAACAACAGGTCTTTATATGAGGCCATGGAAGATGAAATTTGTTCCAGAGCGGGAAATTTTTACTTAAGTCCCAGTCTAGGTGAGACTTTATTCTCTACCTCTGCATTACTGGCAAACTGAATCATTAGCTGCCATAGGCAACAAATTAGGTAAATTTGTTAAAGCTTTTGAAGCCACAAGAAGGGGAAATACACCTCCTTTGCAAGGATTTGTGTGGAGATGGATTTATCAGGAGCTCTTCCAGATGAGGTAATCCTAGAGGTCTATGACGAGGAATGGGTACAAGCAGTAGACTACCAACATATTCTGTTCAGGTGCCGTAGATGCCATGAACATGGGCACCTTCTCAGAGATTGCCCTCTCAGTAAAGCAGACAACAAGAGCAAAGCTAATACAATAAAAGATGCTGATAGTTTTCACAAAGTGGTACATAAAAGAAAAGGCGGGAAAAAAGGGTCGAAACAACAACAGAAGGAAGGACAATAGGTTAGCCAGAACCAGTTCCAAGTTTTTGAAGTGGATGAAGAATTAACAACAGAAGAGCAAGCAAGGGAAAGAAGTCCTGAGGAAAAGGAGAAAGAAGAAAATAGGGAACAAACACACAGAAATGAAAAACACAAAGAGATCATGATGAGTGATACAGAGATCGAGATGGATCCGGAAATGACCCAAAGTGAGATGGATCTGGAGGACCATGAGCTTCAGGAGATTCTTGAAAGAGAAAACCTAGATCTGGAGGGGTTCTTAAATCAGGGAACAACCAGGGGGGTAGAATCATTACCTCAAGAAGAGTTAAATAGAATAAAACAACTATATTTATAGAGAACTCAAGCTAAGGGTTTGGAGGGGGCAAAAAACATTGGCAGGCAAAGCAAGAAGGAGTAAAAGCGATAAAAATGACTTCGAGATTAGCACCTAGAAACCCAAGAAAGAAAAGAGGCAGGAAAGAACAGAACAAGCTACTGATGGAATGTGGTAAACTCATGATAGATTCAAGTAAGATGAAAGATCTAGCCAGCTATTCCTTTACTAATCTTTAAACATGAAGTTCACATCTTAGAATATTAGGGGTTTAGGCAATAAAAGGAAACAAAGAATGCTTAGTAATAGAATGAAACATGAGGCTCCGGATATAATTTTTATCCAAGAAATGAAATGTTCCATCCAAAAGTTAAGACAAATACATAGCAAATCGCTCGGTAGATTTGAGTTTCTAGAAGTTAAGGTAGAGAATTCAGCAAGAGGTATTCTCTCTCTCTGGAATCCTCAAAGAATAGGCATAATAGATGCGAAGGCATCCAGGAATTATTTATCACTGATCATTCAGCGTGTTGGAGATAGGGAAACCTATCTTGTCATGAATGTTTATTGCCCTCAAAGAATAGATGAAAAACTCCGGTTCATAGAATCCCTGGTGGATCTTAGGGAAAGACATGCAAGGATACCTTGGATTATAGGGGGGACTTTAATATGATTAAATATCTTTCAGAGAAAAAAGGGGGAACAAGGGTACTAAATACAGACTCTTTAGCCTTTCAAACCTTTACAGATAATATGAAGCTAGTGGATATGGAGATAAACAATGGTTGCTTTACATGGAATAATAAAAGAGGAGGAGAGTCTCATGTAGCCTCCAAGTTAGATAGATTCATAATTTCAGAGGATCTGATGCTAATAGATAAGGAAATAATAACGAGGGTTCTTCCCTTTGGAGGATCAGATCACTGGCCAATTCAAATGGAGATTCAGGGCATATGGACCCCTCGGAATAAACCTTTCAGATTTGAGAATATATGGCTCTCACACCCAGAATTTATGAGAAATATTGAAAATGGTGGATGGAAGATTTGCAGATTCAAGGAACAAGAATGTTCCTTCTGCACAAAAGATTAAAGCACATCAAGATGAGACTAAAAGACTGGAACAAGAATGACTTTGGCAACATTTTTGTTGAAAATAAATTTGTTGAAAACAAAATGCAGGAACTCAACCAAGCCATGATCAAGGAGGGCTTGGAAAAAGAATGGGATAACCTGTGTAAGCATCATCAAGAATGGGATAACCTCTGTAAACAAGAGGAAATATTTTGGAGACAAAAATCCAGAGTTCAATGGCTAAAAGAGGGAGAACGCAATACTGAATTTTTCCACAGATCCACTATGGCCAATAGAGCTCACAACAGAATCTCGTTGATCAAGAATGAGAATGGGCAGATTTAGCAATCACACGAGGACATAGAAGTTGTGTTGGTCCAACACTTCCGAGGCATAGCTCAGGAAAAAAACCTAGAAAGAGAACATTGCATTAGGGACCTGACCAGTCATATTCCTAAGCTGGTGTCTAGAGAGGACAATTTCAACCTTAACAGATCAGTGATAGAAAATGAGGTCAATGAAGTCCTCAAAGAAATGCAGAATGGCAAAGCACTGGGCCCAGATGGCTTCAATGTGGATTTCTTTAAAGCCTGTTGGAATATTGTTAAACATGATATTTTGAGGGTTGTGGAGGATTCCAGGGTGAACAAAACTATCTTGAAGGTGCTCAATACCTCCTTCATCTCCTTGATACCCAAACAGGACAATGCTCAAAATCCAGAAAGGTATAGACCCATTGCTTTATGTAATGTGGTCTACAAGATAATATGCAAGGTAGTGGCCAACAGACTCAAACCTCTGATTCCTTCTCTGGTATCGGGAGAACAGACTGGATATGTAGAAGGTAGACAGATTCTAGACAACATCGTTCAAGCTCATGAGGTGGTTCACTCCTTAACTAGCAAGAAGAAAGCTGGAATGATCATGCAACTGGACATAGCCAAAGCTTATGATAAAGTGAACTGGGCTTACATCAGGAAAGTACTAATTGCGTTGGGTTAAATATCCAAAGGCTCAATGGGAAAGTATTTGGAAAGAAAAATATGCTAGTTCCTGGCATCATACTAATCTCATAAGGATGTCTGGAAATATAAGGGGCTCATCCATCTGGAACAAGGCCTGGGAGAACAGAGGCTTAGTACAAAGAAACAATTTTTGGGAAATCAGAGAGGGCGATCTAGCACTATTCTGGGAGG
The DNA here is from genome assembly GCA_000404065.3 of Pinus taeda. Lineage (NCBI taxonomy): Eukaryota > Viridiplantae > Streptophyta > Pinopsida > Pinales > Pinaceae > Pinus > Pinus taeda. The sequence continues at coordinate 35,483 of APFE031724478.1, forward strand.
ATAAATGGCAACAAGAACCAACATTGTTAAAAGAAGAATTTTTGGGCCTTAAGCATGAGACAGACAACCAAGGATTAATAAAAGAAAAATATTTTTGGGATCACGCTAACAATTCAAGAAAATGGAGAACTAGGAAAAACATAGATTGCAGGATGATAGACCCATGAAAACAAAAGCAGAGGCACTCATGAGAATACTAGAACAAAGGATGATTTTAGTTACTGAGGGGCAAGACCAACTAAGATGGGGCAACAATAAAAAAGGCATATTTAATATCAAAGAGGCTAAAGGTTTTCTCCTGGAGCTAGAGTCCCATGCTCAGGATAGAATTTGGCTGAACCTATGGAGACACCAAGGGTGGATGAAGATCGAACTCTTCATGTGGCTGGTGTATCACAAGAAGATTTTGACTTGAGACAATATCTGGAAAAGGGGTTTTCTGGGGCCTTCCAGATGCCAGCTCTGTGAAGTCCAAGAGGAGACCATGGAACATCTTCTCAACAACTGCACTTTCACTTCTAGGTTATGGGACTCATTTGCCACCATTTTCCAAAAAACCGATAGGGACAAAGAGAGTATCATCAATACCCTGAGAAATTGGAGAAGAAACTTTTCAGACAATGAAGTTCTTAACTATGCTTGGGCTCTCATGCCAAGCTTCATTATATGGAACGTCTGTTTTAAGAGCAGATCTTAAAACAGCTTAAGGAAACAGTTGGCACCACAGTGAGAAATCTCCCTAATAATCCTCCCTAAGAGGTTGATAAGAAAATTCTCAGGCAGCTGGGTATGCAGAGGATCATTCCACAAGGTCTGAACATGAAAGTTTTCCTAAAGGAAACTGAAAAGGAGTTCTGTCATCCTTCCCTGAAAGGTTTTTTGAAATACAATATAGATGGAGCTTCAAAAGGTAATCCAGGATCTGCGGGTTTTGGAGGGGTTCTGCGAGATGAATATGGGAGTATGCTATTCATTTTCCATGGTCATTTAGGAAAAGCTACGAATAATATGGTGAAACTAATGGCTCTGGAGCAATGTTTAGATTATCGAAAGCAGGACAACTGCTTAAATGTGGTGATAGAAGCTGACTCTAAGTTAGTCATTAACTCAGTCAAAAGAATCAGTTGTGGAATAGAGCTGGAGAAAGTGTCTAATCAATGGAGATTAATCCAATTCTTCCAAGGAATTTAGGGTCATCTTCATGGACTACATACGGTAAGATTCAACCACGTACACAAAAAGGCCAACAGGCTGGCAGATATACTGGCAAACCAAGGGGTGAACTATAAGGAACGCACAATTTCAATGGGGTGGCAAGTAGTGCCTCAGGGCAGTCTAAAAATTCTTTGTCACACTCAAGCGGAAGAAGATAGAGAAGTGTATAGATACAAAACTATAGAAGCAAGATCACCATGATTTGGCCTCTGTATGTTTCCCTAATTTTGGTTAGGTAGGTCTTTGGTGAGAGGCAGGCATCGATTGGTCTCAGCAGCACAAGTAATTCCATCTTCAAATAGTATGGTGGATGGATTTCTCAGGTTATTGGGTGTTAAGTTCAGGTTTGGTTTCGGGTTCAGGAACCTGGGCTTGTTGACGAAGGAAGGGTATCCGGGCTTTTCTGGCAGCAATAGTATTCCTTTTTCCTCTCTTCGGAAGACAAAACCATTCATTGAATGGTATTTGATTGATCTCTCCCCTCTCAAGCAGGAAGTGGTTTTCGCGATTTGGGAGCGATCCCATACAGCTTCTGACACGTGGCGGGGGGTCGATATGGTAAACCGCCCTCATCGCACACTAAAGATTGACAATATGAAGCAGTGCGACATCGCTATCATCCGTCAGATCTCGGGGTTTGGATCAACGATCAGTAATGATTATGTGGTTTTGTGGGACCCGAACTTAAATTATATGATGTATTTATTTCATTTTGGGTACGGTTGCAGTGTTATTTTCCATGTTGCTCTCGCTTCAATATTGGATTTGGTAGATTTTGGGTGATCTTCCTGCTCGAGGGTTATCCCCCCTGGCGGACCCGAAATCCTTTTATGGTGGTCTATATTTTCTCATCGAGTCTGATTCATGAATTATAGAGGTTGCTTGTTTTCATTCAGAGAAGAAGCCACGTCCGTTAGATCGTTGAATGTGGATCAGACCGCCTTAGCGATTGTTAGTATTCTGAAGGACTAGTTGTTTTGTTTGTTGGCCCTTGGCCCAGTTTGGAGCCTTTGGCTTGGAGCCCAAAACTTTGTGCGGCTAGTTAACTCTAGGGCCCACACTTCTTTTGGGTTCAATGTAATTTATGAAATTTGTTTTTATCGATTAAATTGAATAGAAAGACCGACTCTTGCTTCAGCTAAACAAAAAAAAGAAACTATGATACAACATTGATACATTTAAATACAAACTGCACTGTTGCGTTAAAATATTAATCGCACCGTTTCGGGATTTCGAAAAAAAGGGTATCATGTCGATGTGTTGAAATAATTTAGTGCCTCAATAATGTCGGACTTTACTTGTAAATACGCCAGTGCTCTTTATTATTGAATGCATTGATGTTCAAATTAAGTGAAAAAAACACGATTTTTTTTCCTTTTTTCTAAATTAAAAAATGAACAACAATTGATTTTTTGAAATCTAATTTCATAAAGTCTTTTAAATAGCAAAAAATTATTCACTATTCCATTAGTTTCCCAAAATTTCTAGAGAGTGATTTGTAAGAGAGACATACTAGGAGCATTGTGTAGCAACAAGATACTTTGGAGCAACATAATTATTAGAAGATCAGAAACTAAAAGATATGGTGATTCACTCAAAACCTTGCATAGCAAAAAATTTAAATTTTATTGTTGATTTTACTGATAAAAAAATCTGTTAAGGTTTAATTATAAACGTATCATTTGCAAGAGAGACATATTGGGAGCACTATGGAAAAGCATAATATTTTAGAACTACAAAAAGATCAAAATTTCAAAGGCATGGTGATTCACATAAAACCCTCCATATCAAAAATTTTAAATTTTACTAATGATTTTACTGTTAATTTTTTTTACAATTTATGTTAGATTTATTCACAATTCAAAAATAAAATTAAAATTAAAAACCGTGTATAATAAAAAATTTACTATTAATTTTACTAGTACAATTTTTTACGACCTCTATTCATATTTAAACTTAATTAAAATTCTGGAAAAAAAACAACAACAACAATACTTATCTTAAAACCTTGCTTCTTTTTGCTTATGTGTCTGCAAATTTTCAGCTTAGGGTTTAAATCCCTCTTCCACTTCACAATTATGGTTTTTCATTTTAGGCATTTTAGGTTTAATGGGTTAAGTGCAGTTACTATATATAGGGTGTTTGACATGTAAAATAGGGGGATCGCTTATTGAATTAGATCCAAAACCTATCAGCCTTGTCTATTTTTTTTAAAACAACGTGTGTTTCATAGTGCACTAATGTAATATAATGTACCCATGTGCCCTATATAATACAACACATCAATGTATTATAACCCTATTGGTTATGTCTAATCTATTCACCAATGCTTCCGGTGTAATATAACGCATCGACGCTTCTGTACCAAATAGCACCATTAAGTCATTGCAATGTGTTTATCGTTACAAATTGCACTGTCATAATTTAAGATTATTTAAAAAAAAAAAAAATTCGTTGATGGCAGCAAACAATTAAACTCTAGGTGTGTTTAGTAGCCTAAATGCACCAGTTCCCAGAGCTCATTTTGGATGAAATTATTTAATTTATGTATAAAATATATTTAATGGTTTATGTATTGAATAGTACAAGTTGTATATTGATAGAAAAATGTCTAAGAATATGTCAGGTAACAAAAATATTGATTGATACAATGATAACACATTGAAAAAAGCAGAGAAGACAAGTCCTTTGTAAATTCCTTACAAAATTAATATGTTTGAACTATATGTAAGTTTAACTAATATGTATTGGTTAGTGTGTGTCATGCAAAGCCACAAAATGAAGAAGGCAGATAAGATTATTTTTAATCTAAATGCAGAAAAACGTAAAAGCTTAATAGAAAAATTGCAGAAAGATTAATAAAGTGAATGAAAAAATACTATTCAATATGAGTCTCTTTTTTCATTAATAATATACTTAAGAATATTAGATAACATGTTTCAAATAATCTGTTATGCATATATGTTCTACAGGGAGAAACAACGAATAAAAAGATCAATTTCATTCTAAGAAAATAAAAATTATAGAACATATAAATGACGATGAATTGGTCCTTCATTAGAAGAATTTTGAGATCTAAAATGGGCCTCCTAAAGAAATTATAAAATAATAGTGGAAATAATAAAATAATATTATATTACATCATCAAATTTTAGAGGGAAAAGGAAAAACTATTTTTGCAACTTGTATTTTCAACTTATCTCCCTATGAGTTTACTCAAATTTCGAGTGAGAACACTCGTTGGATGCAAAATTGGATTCCTCATCCAAGGATTACCCATGTTGTATATTTTTTATGGACCATGCTACATGAAAAATGAGAAATACATGAAAAATGTGTTTGTAATAACATTTATCATGTATTTCTCATTTTTCCTATAGCAGGGTCCATCAAAATTATGCAACATGGGTACTCCTTGGATGAGGAACTAAATTTTGCATTCAATGAGTATTTCCCACTCGAAGTTTGAGTAAAAACATAGGGAGATAAGTTGAAAATACGAGTTGAAAAATTAGTTTTATTATTTTATTATTTTATAATATTTTTAATTTTTTACTCTAAAAATGGTGAATCATCCCCCATGATTGATATCATCATCTTAAATCCTATTGGATCTTATAAAATTTATTTTGGGTGTACATTTTTCTTAAGAGACCCATTTTAGACCTAAAAATTTCTCTAATGAACTCATTTGAAGTGGTGTTGAAGGTTAATCAAAAGAGAGGGGACGAGGGTATTTTTACAAAACTATGACTCAGGGATCTAGTGGAACAAATGTATAGAATTGCTTTCCACTTATAATACAAAAATCAATCCAATGATTTTAAGAACCAAATTATATCTAAACTATAGGAAGCGTTTCCAAAGCAATGACTAATGAAACATGTCAAACTTACAAGAGCAAAAATATACAATAACGAAAAAGAATCATTCAAAAGGTAATATTCCTAATTAAAATGATTTTCTAAAATTATATGTATATATTAATACAAACCATTTATTTATTAATATCCATTTTGTTGTATTTAGTTTTCATATATCAATATAAAAATAGTTTATTACTTTTTTCGGAAAGATTATGAAAATCTCAAATGAGCAACGAGCTGATATGTGAAACATGCTAATAGGAATGTCCAAAAAAGTTTGCAAGGGGATAGTCAAAGAAATGGACATAATTGCATCACAAGAGGAGTCATATCAACAACAATGTGCTTCAAATGTATGTAATTATGATTGAATTTGTACATATACAAAAAAATTATTTAGCATTAAATATTAACTTTAAAGTATTTTCTTGCAGAAAATAAAACAAAATGGGACTCATTCAATGCATAAAACATGACGACAAGGAAGAAGATGATTGATATCAAAGTTTGTGAGTAATTGTTAATATTTCCTTATAACAACTCAAGGTTTCATTTTGTATATTTTAAGTTTTTTTACAACAAACATCATTGAATGTCTTCAAATAGGTGCTAACATACAAAGAAGAGCCATGAGAAGAATTGATTGACATTCGGTTAAATATGGGCTGTGAGTATATGTTGGCATATCAAAAATTAATTGTGGAATTTGTAAGTATCTATGCTTTTTACTTCTTTGGTTTTATAATTAATAAAACAATAAAATCCCTTATATTAAATCTATGATTTATAATGGGATTTAAAACATGCAGAAAATAAGGCATGGAACTATGCCAATAGAAGACTCGTTGCAGCAAGGCGTGGGACTTGGTTTTAAAACCATGTGTACATTTTATGAGTCACTTCTTTCTATGTTATATTGCTATTCAATTTACATTGATGTATATTAGTTATTTTAATTTCCATTATTCTCACCAATGTATATACACTCATTACACTTTATTTTTATGTTTTCAAATGGAACAAGATCAATAAGACAAAAAAAATCGATGCAATCAACAAAACATTCATCCAAATATCCAAATCATGGAAGTAGCTCAATCACTAACGACAATTCCAACGGAGAATGGTGATCTATTTAGATATCAATGCAATTTGTTTTATTTTTTGAAATAATTGTCTGTGAAAATCAAACATTTTAATTAATGTAATAGACATAGTGTCCCAATTGAAATACAAAGGGTTACCAATAACAATCTCATTTTGTATGAAAAAGAGTCTCTTATCTATATATAATAAAATACATTTTAATTTATTCTATTGTGTTATCCAATGTCATTGTGAAATGTTACAACATTGATTAAATATTATAATGAAAAGATACAAAATCTCATAATATAACAAAGTAATCCAAATATCATATACAAATACACTAATCAAATTTTAATTTATATGAATATTTTTTTAAGATATATGTCGATTTTTTGATGAATAATAGATTTTAAAAATTACAATAATCACATTGTCACAGGTCGATGTTTCAAAAAAGAAGATTTTTTCATACAAAAAACTGGTGCGTTCATAACATAGGCATGTATTGATGCATTATGTTATATAAAAGCATCGTGACGACATCTTTTTTGCATGATCAATGTATTTTTTTTAAATGACAACATCGGGGCATTTAGTTCTTCAAGCATTGGTATTGTTTCCAATTAACACCCCAGTGCATTGCAATTCTTAACACACCAATGATTTCATAAAACTTATGCCCTGATCCTACAAAATAGCATTTCCAGCTCTAGTGCAATATTAAAATTAACAACAATTATCCTTTTATAAATTTAGCGCACTGGTGCATTTATACAAAAATACACATCGACATTGCAAGTTCAAATAAAAGCATTGGGTCTGCAATATTTTTTGCGTGCCCTAGTGTCATTCCTTAAAATAATGCCCCGTGGCATTTTTTGATATATACACACCAGGGAAGTATACATTTCAAGCACTAATGTTCTTTACATTCAATGCCTCAATGCTTTTAGTTATGTATGCAACCTCGATGCTTTTGATACATGTAGCGCACCAGTGCTATTTTTTCCATTAAGTGCACCACAAAAAAACATCTGTTAAAACATCCAATCACCTAGAGTTTTTCAGTTATGACGAATTTATGTTATAATCTTTGCTAAAACATCCATTATCACATACAAATGTTTTTTTGACAATTTTATAACACTAAAAGCCTTTGTTATAACCTCTGGTAGAAGGTATTTTCCTTATAGTGTTAAAGCATTTTACAAAAGGAAACTTTAGGCACTCCAAACCATTTTACCAATTTGTACTAGAGAGACACTGATAGTCTTCATAGCCTCCATTTTCCTATAAATTGAGAGCTTGACCATTCATAAACGGGATCAGAATTCAAAGTATTATTGCCCTATCAAGATCATCATTGAGAGAGAGTATTAGAGCTAGGAGTTAGAGGAGGTCATGTTGCAACTTCAACACTTGGTTGTAAACTTCCTTCTTCTCATTAATATATAGATCGATTATTCTTCCTTCTAGGCCATTGTCCATTGATTATCTCTATTATGATTGACTAATGATTGTTTGGAAGCTTCGCTTATAATGGTTTATTCAATGATGCTTAGTTGTTGTTGTTGTTGTTGTTGTTGTTGTTTTTTTTTTTTTTTTTTTTTTTTTTTTTTTTATCTATTATGGCTTTGATTGATGGTATTATTATGTTGTGAATGGTTTGTTTTGTCCCTTTATGTGCGAGATAAGCCTTAGGAGCTAGCTAGGAGCACTTCCCAGCTACACTGACAACTTCAACTCATCTACAAGGAATATAAGCATGTTCTTCCTTAGCATTACTTTGTCAATATTTCTTTATATCTTGCATTGTTGAATGGGTCATGTCTTAAGATAGTCAATCCCTTATCATGTCTATTTCGTGTTTCCATGAAAACCTAAGAGGGTAATTGTTTGTTCATATCAGCATTATTCCCTCCAACAGAATTGGAAACTCCACTAGGACACGTATTTCTTCTTGGCTTATTTTTCTCTCCTAGATCTTGGATCTCTAATCTCGTCACTGATTGAGTTCCTATCATTTGCATGCATGTTAGTTTAATTTATTTGAGTTCTTGTTTTTTTACTTAGACTGTATTTTTCTGAGTAAAACCCTTGTAATGCTTCCTATAAGTAGAAACCAGAGCGTTATAACACACCTTTCATGTGTACCCAATGTGTTACCCTTATGTATGCCACACTGTCTTCTTTAGATCACCTATGTTACTACTTTAAAGCCTCTATTTCTTACCTTTGTTATGGATTTGGCTATTTGTGTTTTGCCTATTTTTGGCCTTGGAGTATTTGTTGTCCTCAAATTTGATTAATTTCTCTGCATTCATCATTTTATTTTGAAAACTAGCTTAGCTTGCATTGCTTGCATCCTTAAAATAAAAGAGAAAAGAAATCATTTTATCTACTTTGCTTGATCGTTCAGTTCATTATTGTGCATTTAACTTGAGTATGGTTGTCTACATTTCTTAAGTGAGTTGGAATTTGCATTGTTCTTGTTTATTTTGGGAAACGAATTGTGCTACTCTCTCCTTGTAGAATTATTATTCATTGAAAGAAAAATATAAAGAGCATGATCTACAGAGTTTGAGTCAGAGTTATAATGAATTCCATATGTCAAAACCCCTACTGGAGACATTTAAGAAGTACCCTAAAAACAATCACATAATAAAATTGATTAGCAACTCTTTTAGCAGGAAAAATACGCAGTAGTCTAGGATAGGGTCTTGGGTTAGGCTATGCAAGTCAACTCCCCAAGGATATAATTCAGACTATAGTTAATAGTGAGTGAAAATACTACTGCACCCTCATTGACTGGGACCGCTCCTCTAACACAGGAGATAAGCGTGAGGCAACATCAGAGTATATGAGAAGCTGTCCTTCCTTTAAGTGCATTTTAGTGGACATTCTATGTATAGGGGATTCCTTCAGGAATTTTGGGGTTGTGTTGGGGTCTTGGGTACCCTACCCACACAATGTGTTTCCCACGATTGTAACCCCCTCGTAGTAACAATGATTTGTAGGTAAAGAGTAATGGCCAAAATCTTAGGGAAACATACACAAGGTGACTGGGGCAGGCTGCCCTGGTACCTGAAGGAAGACTAACCTACTCTATATTTAGCTTGTTGGGAGGGTACTCATCTCCATGAGAGTTCTTGCACCATTGAAGTTTGGGTGAAGCTCGTGAGTAACAGTAATTGTCTCTATCCCAACTGGATTCTTCTTATAGTCCTTTGATATTAGGCTTCATATCCAACTAGTTGTGTTTATTGGAAAAAGTAGGATTGTGTGTTAATCTCCTAATTATTTTTTCTTTTTAGGAGTGTGTTATTTGTTACCGAGTATATCTATAAAACATATATCAATAATTATGGCTACTATATGACCTCATCGACCTAGATGCCTATGATGCCTCCATCCACTCACTATGGAGGAATATACAAGTGAACCAGATTACCCATCTAATTAGGGGAGTTTTTATCCAATTTCAGACCCTGAATTACACCTTACCTACCTAGAGTCTCCCTTGTTAGAGGATCCTTTTACAGAAGGTTTTTTTCCTCACTATAATCCTCCCCTCACTGACCCTCTTGGGCCTATATTGATTTAGGTTGCTCCTTTTCCTTTTGTATCTTCTTCAATTTCCCATCTAAACGTCCCAATGATGGATAGTGAATCCTACTCCTTTGTGGACACCATTTCTTCACCTCTACTTAGTCAACTACTAAACCCACATGCCCCAAGTTCAACACATGTTGTTGGTTATCCAACTATACAAACTTTGGTTAATCCAAGAACACCACTACACCCACTTTGGGTAGTGCTCAATAATTTATTTTCTCCACCAACACAACTCCTTTTGTGTTGGCTCGTGGTACCTCAACTCCCACCCCATTAGGTGTTCCCAATTCCACAACCTTCAATAAACTTTTTGGCTAGAATCCATTGCTTAGTTTAAATCCCCCTCCATTATCGTCTGGGGGAAATGTTTCTAGAATCCATCTACCCATTGGGGGCACTCCTAACCCCATGCAACCTTTGGTACAACTAGGTACTTCTTTTATTGCTGCTTTTCCTATCGATGGTTATGTTGTCAGTAGTGGTAATGTACCTTGTCCATCTTACGTGCAAAGTGGTGTTTCATTTCCAAGGTGCTAAGGGTTGTAGCCTTTAGTGAGGGGGTAGGAGCTCCCTTCCTGTAGGAGTCGGTAAATGAGACTTGGGGTTATAGCCTTCTTCCAGTGGGTGTTGGAGAACTAGTGAAGGTTGTAGCCTCCTGTGGGTGGATGTCTATGTGTTGGTAAGAGTTTGCACCAATACAAGAAGTAATGATGTTTTTATTTATATATTAAAACATAAGATAAAGACAATGACAACGATGGTTTTCTTCTATATTGGGTTTCCACCTAAAATCTTGGTGTTTTAAATGTGCTTCTTATGTGTTGTGATTTATTTGCTCTTTCCTACGTTCTGGATGGTTAATAATGCAATAGTTAAGATAAATCATTGATAAAATATATGACAAATTAAGTAAATTGGATATAAACCTTTTTTCATTCACTAAAGTCGCATACAGATGTGGGTTACATAAAGAACAATAGCGTACAAAATTCTGAATGTGAAATTGTGAAAACTAAAAGTGAATTAAAAAAATTGATTCACCCTCGGCCCCTCCCCCCTATTAGTATTTTTTCGTAACATAGGGGTGTAGTAAAAAACATAAATAACAACTAGATGAGTTGCAACAGGCATACACGGACCTGTTCTTGAAGCCTAATGGGATACCACCCAAGAGGGAAATGGAGCATGAGATTCAAATGTTTCTAGACTCCTCGTTGCCAAACATTAGGCTATATAGGTAGTTTGTTATAGAAGCAAGGTGAAGAATCAGTTGCAATATCTACTAGAACACGATACAATTCAACCAAGTACCTCACCATGTGGGTCACCCATCATCACTATTGCAATCAAGGATGGGACTTGGCAGATGTATATCGATTACAAGGTGTTAATAAAAATTACCCTCAATAATAAGTACCCCCTACCTAAGATAGATGATTTATTGGATCAGTTGCAACAAGACAAATACCTCACCAAGCTAGACTTAAAGTCTGGATATCACCAGGTTCAAGTAAAAAAAGAGGATATTTGGATGACTTTCTTCAAAACTAGGTAAGGTTTGTATGAGTGGTTAGTCGTGCCTTTTGGCTTATGCAATACACCAATTATATTTATGAGGTTAATGAATGATATATTGCATCGATTTACAGATTCATTTTTTATTGCTTATTTAGATGATATACTGGTATACGTTGCTACTTGGGAGAAGCACATCTCACATTTGATGTAGGTTCTCTATACATCGAAGAAGCAACAACTCCTGGAAAATCTCCAAGTGTGAGTTTGCACAACAGTCTTTGGTTTGTTTGAGGTATGTGAAAGGTGGAAGAGAGCTAAAGATATATACCACCAATATGGAGACCATCATGAAGTGGTTGGTCCCTATTAATGTTTCTGAAGTTAAAGAATTTCATTAGGACAACACAATACTTGAGGAAATTCATAGCCTCATTTTCAACAGTAACAACACCACCCCACACCATAAAAAAAAGTGGTAAGAGTTTCTAGCGGTGAGAGGGTCAAGAAAGGATTTTTGAGGAGTTTTCACAGTAGTATTTGGTGTATCTAGGGCATGTGATAGCTATAGGAGTTTGCATAGTAGTATTTGGTGTATCTAGGGCATGTGATAACTAGAGATAGGGCATGTGATAGCTAGAGAAGAGCTAAAGTGGTTGGTCTTGACCAATGTTTTAGAGGTTAGGAGTTTCCTTGGGGCAACACAATACCTAAGTAAATTCATAGCCTTTTTTTCGGGAGTAGGAGTGGCACTCCATGCCATAACAACTAGTGGAAAGAGTTTCTAGTGGGGAAAGGGTCAATAGACGGTCTTTGAGGAGTTAAAGAAAAAAAACCAGTCAAGCACTGATTTTAGCATTACCAAACTTGTGCATCCCTTCAAAGTGGAGATACATTGAGTGAATATGCCATGGGACCGGTCTTAATACAGGGAGGAAGGCTTGTATGCTACCATTATGGAGTATTTTATGGGTCAGCTCTCAACTACCCTACCTGAAAACAAAGAGCATTATGCCCTCGTGCAAGCTATGAAGAACTGAAAATGTTATCTAATGGTAAATGAGATAATAATCCACACATATCATCAACCACTATAGTACCTATAGGCACAGAGTAATATTAAATAAAACATCATCTACAAGACATAACCAATTGTTATTGAGTGATCTTCTCATGCCTTATGCAATATTTACTGCACTAACAAGTCTCACATTTTGATTTTTCAATAATTCCAAATTAATTTTACCATTAAACCTTTCCACCTCCAACTTGAGATTCTTCATCTTCACCATTAATTCTCTTCACACAAGATCCACAAAAACAATTTTTTTTTTTTTAATATCTCAATTTGAAATTCGAAAAATTGAAAATAATACACCTCAATCTCCAAAAATGGAAAGAAAACAACCCCTCTTCTTGACAACTCTTGAAATAGGTTCAAGGTTTAACGGTTGCCTTCGACTACTATCTTTGTAGCCTCATATAGATTCCACCAAAAACTTGGACAAAATGTGGTCTTTATAAAAATAGACTCTATTGGCCAAACAAAAAAGGTTGGTTCTATCTTCACTAGCACCAACCTTCACCAACAAAATAGGGTTTGCAGCCTCCACTTTAAACAATTTGGATGGAACCATATGCAGCCAAATTAAGAAAATAATTTGAGCTTCTCAAAACTGAACAAAATTTTGAACATGGTGAAGAGTTTTATCTCCTTTACTTTTGACAATCAACAACATAAACATGAAAATTGGACTATGACCATGTTTCTAGTATGTCACTATAATACACTCGAACTAGGTGAGATTTTTTATTTTTTTTTTTTATTTATTTTTTTTTTTTAGGAAAGGAAAAACCAACAACTTTCTATTAAATAAAAAAGATTATTAGATGTAGAATGCTAGTATAATCCCATATTACATGTGCATAGCATATATGTGTGTTGATGCCTCAAAAATCGTTGCAACAGCATTGGGGGATAACCACCCAGTCCGGACCTTAAAGCAGCTCCTTTTCCGTTTGGTGTGGTGACTCCGACTGGTTTAACTAGGTCCAGATATCTTCTCCCTATTGCTATTGGTTTATAATGTATCTTTAACTACCAATAGTCAGGGATATCAGATCACTTCTCCTTGCTGATCAGACAAAAGAATGACCCTTAAGCTGATTTGGGTTCAGCCAAGCCACAACTAAAATTTTGCCTCTTTGAGAAGAGGACTTAAAAGAATGTAAAATTTACTCTAAATGTAAGCTTATTCTATGATGCAAGCAAAAGAAACTAATCTAAATCCTATCTTAATTAGGCAGATATAGATCTAACCCAACTAAGAGCAAGATAATCAAAATATTGGGATTTAAATATGTCTTGTTCATAATGAATATCAAGTTAATGAAGTAGTTCAATTAACTGATATTATGGTTACCAAAACATATTCTATTGAGACCTTAAAACTTGAAATAATAAACCAATAACATTCCAGGAAGTAGTTCACAAAAATGATATTGATTATCAAATCAATAAATTCAATAATTGAATAATGATATGTGGAAATAGTTCACAACACATTATTATTCAATAAATTAGTTTCATAAGACAGATTTCAGAGTAAGTAGTTACTCCAAAATGAGAAATTAATCCATAAAAACAGAGATACATAATAACAAGATTGAGACAAATTACCCATATTGACAATAATGCAGAAACATGAATAAAATGACACATTCATATTACCATAAAATTAAAACTGATATTTGAAATAGTAGTATTAGAAATACCAGTTTATTGCATCCATTTCTCTGTTCTTGGTCTCCAACAGCCCTTTACATTGCTTGAACTTCTGCCTTCAAAACTAGAGCCACAATAGTGCAAGCTTTCTTCTTCATGCATAATTCAATATACAAAGGGAAAATCCTCAATAATCCCCAGATCTGAGATTTTTCACTCCTCCCTCCTACAACTCTAAATTCCAATTACAATAGTGCTTTTAGAAGCTCTAAAATTGCAGAGGAGAGCAGTGCCTTTTACATTCTGCAATCTGTTATTTATAATATTTGTGAAGAAATTTTGGAGTGGGGAGTTTGTTGAAGAGAAATCTGCCAAATATCATTTTAATTTCTCCTAATTCCAATCTTTAATTGTTGTAGCATTCTCATTTCTTGAAATCATTTTCTCCATATCTTTTCCACTGTTTTCCTGCAAGAGAAATCAAAATAAATTAAAATGCAATCAAAATATCATTTCTGGCAATTAAATCAAACCCAATCAAATTCTATTTAAATAAATAATTAAAAACAAAATATAAGTTCTGTATTGATGCTTGGAATGGTTTGATTGGTAAATGATATTATTGACCAATGGATCTGCAATTAGAAGAGGCTTTGGACAAATGAAATTGAAAACAATAACTCAGAAAATTGATTTTGTTTTCAAAATTCAGAGCCTGATCTTCTGCCTGATTTTTGGCCCAAT